>PVIC010016902.1:0-30145 GCA_004025085.1 Thryonomys swinderianus
GTTTTGAACGGTCCTCTGTGTTATGCCTCAGTTACCTGCAGGCTCTTGTCTTGGGTTAGGCTGCCAGTCAATATTCAGAAAACGACAAGTTCAAGTTTAGTGTAGGCAATTCCCGTGCATTTATCATGCAGTTGTCTTGTCAGCAGCACGGTTCAGAGGATAAATACGCAGAGTGTACGATGGAAGTAGAGTGGGGTTGAGAGTGAACACTTGAAAGGCGGGGTAGGGTTCAGATTGAGATCAAGAATGGTGTCACTATGAATTTTCTTGCGTTTTCTGCATCTGTATTCCAAGGAATGGTGAGGAGTATAGCTCGGATTATGCTGAGAGCTAGTGGGGTTATACATCTCAATCCTGAATGGAGGCATTTGCTGAATTCAACATTGTGGCTAGGGTTAGAGCTAGGATTTGTGAGAGTGGTACTGTCATTTTAACAATTCCTGTGGATTGGGATTCCCAATCTATAGTGAGGATGCAGGGTACTCTCAGAATTGGTGTGTGAATTAATGTGTTGTGCATATACCCTGATATAGGCCTTCATGCATCAGGGACATTGTGGGCTCAGGCCGTGGCCTGGGAGTTGTGACTCTGTGGGAGTGACACACTTGTGTATTTCAAAGCCAAATATATGGTAATAGCCACGATTCTATTTCTTGATCAACAGGTTTTAAAACATCCTGTGTGTTAGACCTCAGGTACCTGAAGGCTCTTGCTCTTGGCTTAGGCTGCCAGTCAGAATGCAGAAAACCACAAGTCCAAGTGTTGTTTTAGCGACTCCTGTGCACTGATCATGCAGGTGTCTTGTCAGTGGCACGTTTTGGAGGAAGAATAGGCAGAGTGTATGATGGAGGTAGAGTGGTGTTGAGCGTGCAAGGTTGAAAGGCGGAATAGGGTTCAGATTGAGATCGAGAATGGTGTCACTGTGTATTTTCTTGAGTATTCGGCACCAGTTTGCCAAGGAATGGTGAGCAGTAAAGCTTGGATTTTGCTGAGAGCTAGAGGGGTTTTATCTCTCCATCCAGAATGGAGGCATTTGCTGAATTCAGTATTGTGGCTAGGGTTAGGGTTAGGATTCGTGAGAGTTGTACTGTCATTTTGACTATTCCTGTGGATTGGGCTTCCCAAACTATAGTGAGCATGAAGGGTACTTTCAGGGTCAGAATTAGCATTAGCGTGTTGTGCATATACCCTAATATAGGGCTTCATGTGTCAGGGAGATTTTGGGCTCAGGAAAATGGCTGGGAGTTGTGACACTGTGGGAGTGACACACTTCTGTATTTCACTGCCAAATATATGGTAATACACACGATTCTCTTTATTGATCAACAGGATTTCAAATGTCTAGTGTGTTAGGCCTCACGTACCGGCTGGCTCTTGCCCTTGGTTTAGGCTGCCATACAGAATTCAGAAAACACGAATCCAAGTGTTGTTTTCGTGATTGCTGTGCATTTGTCTTGGAGTTGTCCTAGCAGTGGCACAGTCCAGGGGAAGAATATGCAGAGTGTGTGATGGAGGTAGAATAGGGATGAGAGTGTAAGGTTGAAAGGCGGGTTAGGATTCAGATTGAGATCGAGAATGCTGTCACTGTGGATTTTTTTGCGTATTCAGCATCAGTTTGCCAAGGAAGGGTGAGGAATATAGCTCGGATTATGCTGTGAGCTAGTGGGGTTGTACCTCTCCAACCTGAATGGAGGCATTTGCTGAATTCAACATTGTGGCTAGGGTTAGGGTTAGGATTCACGAGAATGGTACTGTCATTTTGACTATTACGGATTTGGCTTCCCAAACTTTAGTGTGGATGAAGGGTACTGTCAGGATTGGAGTTAGGTTTAGTGTGTTGTGCATGAAAAAGGATATAGGGCTTCATGTGTCAGGGAGATTGTGGGCTCAGGCCAAGGACTGGGAGTTGTGACTCTGTTGGAGTGACACCCTTCTGTATTTCACTGCAAAATATATGGTAGTTCCCACGATTCTCTTTCTTGATCAACAAGTTTTGAATTTTCCTGTGTGTTAGGCCTCAGGTACCTGCAAGCTCTTGTCCTTGGGTTAGCCTGCCAGTCAGTATTCAGAAAACCACTAGTCCAAGTGTTGTTTTAGTGATTCCTGTGCAATTGTCATGTAGTTGTCTTGTAAGAGGCGCGGTTCAGAGGAAGAATATGCAGAGTGTATGAGGGAGGTAGAGTGGGGTTGAGAGTGTAAGGTTGAAATGGGGAGTAGGTTCAGATTGAGGTCGAGAATGGTGTCACTGTGGACTTTCTTGCGTATTCAGCATCAGTTTGCCAAGGAATGCTGCGGAGTATAGCTTGGATTATGCTGAGAGCTAGTGGGGTTCTACCTCTCCCTCCTAAATACAGTCATATGCTGTGAATGCATATTGGCTAGGTTATGAATAGGATTCGTAAGAATGGTACTCTCATTTTGACTATTCCTGTGGATTGGGCTTTCCACACAATAGTGAGGATGAAGGGTACTGTCAGGATTGGAGTTAGCATTAGTGCGTTGTGCATATACCTTGTTATAGATCTTCATGCATCAGGGTGCTTGTGGGCTAGGCCAAGGTCTGGGAGGTGTGACTCTGTGGTAGTGATTCTCTTCTGTATTTCACTGCAAAATATATGGTAATAGCCATGATTCACTTTCTTGAACAAGAGGTTTTGAAATGTGGTGTGTGTAGGGCCTGAGGTACGTGCAAGCTCTTGCCCTTGGGTTAGGCTGCCAGTAAGAATTCAGAAAAACACCAGTCCAAGTGTTTTTTTTTTTTTTTGTGATTCCTGTGCATTTGTCATGCAGTTCTCTTATCATTGGTATGGATCAGAGGAAGAATATGCACAGTGTATGATGGAGTTAGACTGTGGTTGAGAGTGTAAGGTTGAAAGGTGTGATAGATTTCAGATTGAGATCGAGAGTGGTGTCACTGTGGATTTTCTTGCGTATTCAGCATTAGTTTGCCAAGGAATGGGGCGGAGTATAGCTCGGATTATGCTGAGAGGTAGTGGAGTTGTGCCTCTCCCTCCAGAATGGAGACATTTGCTGAATTCAGCATTGTGGCTAGGGTTAGGGTTAGGATTGGTGAGAGTGGTACTATAATTTTGACTATTCCTGTGGATTGGCATTCCCAAACTATAGTGAGCATGAAGGGTACTGTCTGGATTGGAGTTAGCATTAGTATATTCTGCGTATAACCCTACATAGTGCTTCCTGTGTCAGGGTGATTAGGACTCAGGAACAGGAATGGGAGTTGTGACTCTATGAGAGTGACCAACTTCTGTATTTCACTGCCAAATGTATGGTAATAGACACGATTTTCTTTATTGATCATCATTCTTTGAAATGTCCAGTGTGTTAGTACTCTGGTTGCTGCAGGCTCTTGCCCTTCGCTTAGGCTGCCAGTCAGAATTCAGAAAACACTCATCCAAGTGTTCTTTTGGCGTATGCCGTGCATTTTTTCATGGAGTTGTCCTGGCAGTGGCATGGTTTGGAGGAAGAATATTCAGAGTATATGATGCAGGTAGAGTGGGGTTGAGGGTGTAAGGTTGAAAGATGGGGTAGGCTTCAGATTGAGATCGACAATGGTGTCAGTGTGGATTTTCTTGCATATTCAGCATCACTTTGTCAAGGAATGGTGCAGAGTATAGCTTGGATTATGCTGCGAGCTAGTGGGGTTGTACCTCTTCCTTCTGAATGGAGGCACTTGCTGAATTCAACTTTGTGGCTTGGGTTATGGTTAGGATTCTTGAGAGTGGTACTGTCATTTTGACTATTCCTCTGAATTGGGCTTCCCAAACTATAGTCAGGATGAAGTTTACTTCCAGGATTGGAGTTCGCATTAGTGACTTATGGATATACCCTGATGTAGGGCTTCATGTGTCAGGGAAATTGTGGGCTCAGGCCAAGTACTGGGAGTTGTGACTATTTGGGAGTGGCACACATCTGTATTTCACTGCCACATACATGGAATAGCTTTGATTCTCTTTCTTGGTCAACAGGTTTTGAAATTTCCTGTGTGTTAGGACTCAGGTACCTGGAGGCTCTTGCCCTTGGGTTAGGCTGCTGAACAGAATTCAGAAAACCACAAAGCCAAGTGTTGTTTTGGTGATTCCTGTGAATTTGTCATGCAGTTGTCCTGTCAGTGGCACGGTTCGGGAAAAATAATATGCAGTGTGTATGACTGAGGTAGAATGGGGTTGAGAGTGTAAGGTTGAAAGGCGGTGTAGGGTTCAGATTGAGATTGAGAATGGTGTCACTGTGGATGTTCATGCGTATTCAGCATCAGTTTGCCAAGCAATGGTGAGCGGTAAAGTTCAGAATATGCAGAGAGTTCTTTGCATTCTACTCTCCCTCCCGAATGGAGGCATTTGCTGAATTCAGCATTGTGGCTACATTGAGGGTTAGGATTCATGAGAGTGGTACTGTCATTTTGACTGTTCCTGTTGATTGGGCTTCCCAAACTAGAGTGAGGATGCAGGGTACTGTCAGGATTTGAGTTAGCATTAGTGCACTGTGCGTATACCCTAATGTGTCATGGAGATTTTGGTCTCAGGCCAAGGCCTTGGAGTTGTGACTCTGTGAGAGTGACACACTTCTGTATTTCACTGCCAAATATATGGTAATAGACACCATTCTATTTATTGATGAACAGGTTTTCAAATGTTCTGTGTATTAGGCCTCAGGTACCTGCAGGCTCTTGCCCTGGGGTTAGGCTGCCAGTCAGAATTCAGTAAATCACAAGTCAATTTGCTGTTTTGGCGATGCCTGCGCATTTGTCATTCAGTTGTCTTGCCGGTGGCACTGTTTAGAGGAAAAATATGCAGAGTGTATGATGGAGGCACAGTGAGGTTGAGAGTGTAAAGTTGAAACTAGGGGTAGCTTTCAGATTGAGATCGAGAATGGTGTCACGGTGGAGTTACCTTTTTATTCAGCATATGATTGCCAAAGAATGGTGAGGAGTATAGCTTGGATTATGCTGAGATCTAGTGGTGTTGTATGTTTCCCTCCCGAAAGGAGGCTTTTGCTGAATTCAGCCTTTTCTCTAGGCTTAGGGTTAGGATTCCTAAGAATGGCACTGTCATTTTGACTATTCCTGTGGATTGGGCTTCCCAAATTATACTGCGGATGAAGCGTACTGTCAGGATTTTTGTTAGCATTAGTGCGTTGTGCATATACCCTGATATAGGGCTACATGCGTGAGGGAGTTTGTGGGCTCAGGCCAAGGACAGAGCGTTGTGACTCTGAGGGAATGATACACTTCTGTATTTCACTGGAAAATATATGGTAATACCACGACTCTCTTTCTTCATCAACAGGTTTTGTAATGTCCTGTGTGTTAAGCCTCAGGTACCTGCTGGCTCTTGCCCTTGGGTTAGGATGTCAGTCAGAATTCAATAAAACATAAGTCCAAGTGTTGCTTTGGCGATTCCTGTGCTTTTTTTCATACAACTGTCTTGTCAGTGGCACGGTTCGGAGGAAGAATATGCAGAGTGTGTGACGGACATAGAGTGGGGTTGAGATTGTAATATTGAAAGGACCGGTAGGGTTCAGATTGAGATCGAGAATGTTGTCACTGTGGATTTTCTTGCATATTTAGTATCAGATTGCCCAGGAAAGTTGAGGAGAATAGCTCTGATTATGCTGAGAGCTAGTGGAGTTGAACCTCTCCCTCCAGAATGCAGGCATTTGCTGAATTCAGAATTGTGGCTAGGGTTAGGGTTACGATTCGTGAGAATGGTACTGTCATTTTGACTATTCCTGTGGATTTGGCTTCCCAAACTGTAGCGAGGTTGAAGGGTTCTGTCAGGATTGGAGTTAGCGTTGCTGCCTTGTGCATATACCCTGATATAGGGCTTCATGCGTCAGGGAGATTGTTGGCTCAGGCTAAGGACTGGGAGTTGTGAGTCTGTGGGAGTGACACAGTTCTGTATTTCATGGCAAAATATATGGTAATACCCATGATTCTCTTTCTTCATCAACAGGTTTTTAAATGTCCTGTGTATTAGACCTCAGGTACCTGCACGCTCTTGCCCTTGGGTTAGTCTGCCAGAATTCAGAAAACCACAAGTCCAAGTGTTGTTTTGACAATTCCTGTGCATTTGTCATGGAATTGTCTTGTCAGTGACCCGATTCAGAGGAAAAATATGCAGAGTGTGTGATGGAGGTAGAGTGGGGTTGAGCGAATAAGGTTGAAAGGCATGGTAGGGTTCAGATTGAGATCGAGAATGGTGTCACTGTGGATGTTCTTGCGTATTGAGCATTAGTTTGGCAAGCAATGGTGAGCGGTAAAGCTCAGAATATGCAGAGAGTTCTTGGGATTCTACCTCTCCCTCCAGAATGGAGGCATTTGCTGAATTCAGCATGGTGGCTACATTGAGGGTTAGGATTCATGAGAGTGGTACTGTCATTTTGAATGTTCCTGTGGATTGGGCTTCCCAAACTATAGTCAGGATGAAATTTACTTTCAGGATTGAAGTTAGCATTAGTGTGTTATGGATATATCCTGATATAGGGCTTCATGTGTCAGGGAAATTGTGGGCTCACGCCATGTACTGGGTGTTGTGACTCTTTGGGAGCGACGCATATCTGTATTTCACTGCCAAATACATGGTAATAGCCACGATTCTCTTTCTTGATGAAAAAGTTTTGAAATTTCCTGTGTGTTAGGACTCAGGTACCTGCAGGCTCTTTCCCTTGGGGTAGGCTGCAGATCAGAATTCAGAAAACCACAAGGCCAAGAGTTGTTTTGGCGATTCCTGTTAATTTGTCATGCAGTTGTCTTGTTAGTGGCACGTTTCAGAGTAAGAATATACAGAGTGTATGATGGAGGTAGAGTGGGGTTGAGAGTGTAAGCTTGAAAGGCAGGGTAGGGATCAGATTTAGATTGATAGTGGTGTCACTGTGGATGTTCTTGCTATTCAGCATAAGTTTGCAAGGAAATGAGAGCAGCAGAGCTCAGATTATGCTGAGAGCTAGTGGGGTCGTACCTCTCCCACGAGAATGGATGCATTTGCTGAATTCAGCATTGCGGCTAGGTTTAAGGTTAGTATTCCTAGGAGTGGTACTGTCATTTTGACTATTCCTGTGGATTGGGCTTCCCAAACTATACTGAGGATGAAGGGTACTGTCAGGATTGCAGTTAGCATTAGTGTGTTGTGCATATACCCTGATATAGGGATTCATGCATCAGGGTGCTTGTGGGTTCAGGCCAAGGTCTGAGAGGTGTGACTCTGTGGTAGTGATACTCTTCTGTATTTCACTGCAAAATATACGATAATAGCAACGATTCACTTTCTTGAACAAGAGGTTTTGAAACGTGGTGTGTGTTGGGCCTGAGGTACCTGTACGCTCTTGCCCCTGGGTTAGGCGGCCAGTCAGAATTCAGAAAAACACCAGTCCAAGTGTTGTTTTGGTGATTCCTGTGCATTTGTCATGCAGTTCTCTTGTCAATGGCATGGATCGGAGGAAGAATATGCAGAGTGTATGTTGGACGTAGAGTGTGGTTGAGAATTTAAGGTTGAAAGGTGTGATAGAGTTCAGATTGAGATCGAGAGTGGTGTCACTGTGGATTTTCTTGCATATTCAGCATCAGTTTGCCAAGGAATGGTGAGGAGTATAGCTTGGATTATGCTGAGAGGTAGTGGAGTTGTGCCTCTCCCTCCAGAATGGAGGCATTTGCTGAATTCAGCATTGTGGCTAGGGTTAGGTTTAGGATTCGTGAGAGTGGTACTCTCATTTTGAATATTCCTATGGATTTCTCTTCCCAAATGATATTGAGTATGAAGGGTTCTGTCAGGTTTTGTGTCAGCATTAGTTCGTTTTGCATATACCCTAATATATGGCTTCATGTGTCAGGGAGATTGTGGACTCACGCCGGCACTGGGAGTTGTGACACTGTGCGAGTGACACAATTCTGTATTTCACTGCAAAATATATAGTAATAGACACGATTCTCTTTCTTGATCAACAGGTTTTGAAACGTCCTGTGTGTTAGTCCTCAGGTAGCTGCAAGCTCTTGCCCTTAGGTTAGGCAGAAAGTCAGAATTCAGAAAAACACAAGTCCAAATGTTTTTTTGGAGATTCCTGTGCAATTGTTATATGGTTCTCTTGTCTGTGGCACGTTTCGGAAGAAGAATATGCAGCGTGTATGATGGAGGTAGAATGGGGTTGAGAGTGTAAGGTTGAAAGTCGGGGTAGGCTTCAGATTGAGATCGACTATGGTGTCAGTTTTGATTTTCTTGTGTATTCAGCATCACTTTGCCAAGGAATGGTGCGGAGTATAGCACAGATTATGCTGAGAGCTAGTGGGGTTGTACCTCTCCCTCCAGAATGGAGGCATTTGCTGAATTCAGCATTGTGGCTAGGGTTAGGGTTATGATTCGTGAGAGTGGTACTGTCATTTTGACTAATCCTGTGGATTGAGCTCCCCAAACTATAGTGAGGATGAAAGGTATGGTCAGGATTGGCTTAGCATTGGTGCCTTGTGCATATACCCTGATATACGGCTTCATGCCTCAGGGAGATTGTCAGCTCAGGCCAGTGACTGGGAGTTCTGAGTCTGTGGGAGTGATACACCTCTGTATTTCATGGTAAAATATATGGTAATAACCCTGATTCTCTTTCCTCATCAACAGGTTTTGAAATGTCCTTTGTGTTATACCTCAGGTACCTTCAAGCCCTTGCCCTTTGGTTAGACTTCCAGAATTCAGAAAACCACAAGTCCAAGTGTTGTTTTGACAATTCCTGTGCATTTCTCATGGAATTGTATTGGGAGTGGTCCACTTCGGAGGAAGAATATGCAGAATGTATGATGGAAGTAGAGTTGGGTTGAGAGAGTAAGGTTGAAAGGCATGGTAGGGTTCAGACTGAGATCGAGTCACTGTGGATGTTCTTCTGTATTCAGCATTAGTTTGCCAAGCAATGGTGAGCGGTAAATCTCAGAATATGCAGAGAGCTCTTGGGGTTCTACCTCTCCCTCCAGAATGGAGGCATTTGCTGAATTCAGCATTGTGGTTACCTGGAAGGTTAGGATTCGTGAGAGAGCTACTGTCATTTTGACTGTTCCTGTGGATTGGGCTTCCCAAACTAGAGTGAGGATTGGAGTTAGGATTAGTGCGTTATGCATATACCCTGATATAGGGCTTCATGTGTCAGGGAGATTGTGGGCTCAGGCCAAGGACTGTGAGTTGTGACTATGGGGGAGTGACACACTTCTTTATTTCACTGCAAATTATACGGTAGTATCCACGACTCTCTTTCTTCATCAACACGTTTTGAAATTTCCTGTGTGTTAGTCCTCAGGTACCTGCAAGCTCTTGTCCTTGGGTTAGCCTGCCAGTCAGAATTCAGAAAACCACTAGTCCAACTGTTGTTTTGGTGATTCCTGTGCAATTATCATGCAGTTTTCTTGTAAGAGGCATGGTTCGGAGCAAGAATACGCAGAGTGTATCAGGGAGGTAGAGTGGGGTTGAGAGTATAAGGTTGAAAGGTGGAATAGGTTCAGATTGAGATCGAGAATTGTGTCACTGTGGACTTTCTTGCGTATTCAGCATCAGTTTGCCAAGGAATGCTGCGGAGTATAGCTTGGATCATGCTGAGAGCTAGTGGGGTGCTAAGTCTCCATCCCAAATACAGGCATATGCTGAATTCAGCATTTTGGCTACGGTTATGATTAGGATTCATAAGAATGGTACTGTCGTTTTGACTATTACTGTGGATTGGGCTTCCCACACAATGGTGAGCATGAGGGGTACTGTAAGGATTGGAATTATCATTAGTGCGTTTGGCATATACCCTGACATAGGGCTTCATGCATTAGGGTGATTGCGGGCTCAGGCCAAGGCCTGGGAGTTGTGCATCTGTGGGAGTGATACTCTTCTGTATTTCACTGCAAAATATATGATAATAGCCACAATTCACTTTCTTGATCAACAGGTATTGAAATGTCGTGTGTGTTAAGCCTCAGGTACCTGCAAGCTCTTGCCCTTGGGTTAGGCTGCCAGTAAGAATTCAGAAAATCACAAGTATAAGTTTTGTTTTGGCGATTCCTGTGCATTTGTCATGCAGTTGTCTTGTCAGCTGCACGTGTCAGAGGAACAATGTACAGAGTGTATGATGGAGGTAGAGTGGGGTTGAGAGTGTAAGGTTGAAAGGCAGGGTAGGGTTGAGATTGAGATCGAGAATGGTGTCTCTGTGGATTTTCTTACGTATTCAGCATCAGTTTGCCAAGGAATGGTGAGGAATATAGCTTGGATTATGCTGCAAGCTAGTGGGGTTGTACCTCTCCCTCCAGAATGGAGGCATTTGCTGAATTCAGCATTGTGGCTAGGGTTAGGATTAGGATTCGAGAGAGTGGTACTGTCATTTTGACTATTCCTGTGGATTTCGCTTCCCAAACTATAGTGAGGATTAAGGGTACTGTCAGGATTGGAGTTAGCGTTAGTGCTTTGTGCATATGCCCAACGTAGGGCTTAATGCGTCAGGGAGATTGTAGGCTCAGACCAAGGAATGGGAGTTTTGAATCTGTGGGAGTGATACTATTCTGTATTTTACTGCAAAATATATGGTTATAGCCACCATTCAGTTTCTTGATAAACAGGTAGTGAAATGTCCTTTGTGTTAGGCCTCAGGTACCTGCAAGCTCTTGCCGTGGGTTAGGCTGCCAGGCAGAATTCAAAAAAAAAAACAAGTCCAAGTGTTGTTTTGGAGATTCCTGTGCATTTGTCATGCAGTTCTCTTGTCAATGGCTTGGATCAGAGAAATAATATGCAGAGTGTATGATGAAGGTAGAGTGGGGTTGAGATTTAAGGTTAAAATTCGGGATAGAGTTCAGATTGATATGGAGAATGGTTTCAATGTGGATTTTCTTGCGTATTCAGCAGCAGTTTGCCAAGGAATATTGTGGAATATAGCTGGGATTATGTTGAGAGCTAATGTGATGTACGTCTCCTTCCCGAATGGAGGCATTTGCTGAAATCAGCATTGTGGCTAGAGTCAGGGTTAGGATTCGTGAGAGTGGTACTGTCAGTTTGACTATTCCTGTGGATTGGGATTCCCAAACTATATTCAGGATGAAGGGTACTGTCAGGATTGCAGTTAGCATTAGTGCGTTATGGACATACGGTGATATAGGGCTTCATGTGTCAGGGAAATTGTGGGCTCAGGCCAAGGACTGTGAGTTGTGACTCTTTGGGAGTGACACACATCTGTATTTCACTACCAAATATATGGTAATAGCCACGATTTTCTTTCTTGATCAAAAGGTTTTGAAATGTCCGGTGTGTAATGCCTCAGGTACCTGCAAGCTCTTGCCCTTGGGTTAGGCTGACAGTCAGAATTCAGAAAAGCACAAGTCCAAGTGTTGTTTTGACGATTCCTATGCATTTTTCATGGAAATCTCTTGTCAGTGGCACAGTTCGGAAGAAGAATATGCAGAGTATATGATGGAGGAAGTGTGGGGTTGAGAGTGTAAGGTTGAAAGTCGGAGTAGGTTCAGATTGAGATTGAGAATTGTGTCACTGTGGACTTTCTTGCGTATTCACCATCAGTTTGCGAAGGAATGCTGCGGAGTATAGCTTGGATTATGCTGAGAGCTAGTGGGGTTCTACCTCTCCCTCCCAAATACAGGTATATGCTGAATTCAGCATTTTGGCTAGGGTTATGATTAGGATTCATAAGAATGGTACTGTCATTTTGACTATTCCTGTGGACTGGGCTCGCATACAAGAGTGAGGATGAAGGGTACTGTCAGGATTGGAGTAAGCATTAGTGTGTTGTGCATATACACTCCTATAGGGCTTCGTGCATCACGGTGATTGTGGGCTCAGGCCAAGGTCTGGGAGTTGTGGCTCTGTGGGAGTGATACTCTTCTGTATTTCACTGCAAAATATATGGTAATAGGCACGATTCACTTTCTTGATCAACAGGTATTGAAATGTCCTGTGTTTTATGCCTCAGGTACCGGCAAGCTCTTGCCCTTCTGGTAGGCTGCCAGTAAAAATTCAGAAAAACACAAGTCCAAGTGTTGTTTTGGCGATTCCTGTGCATTTGTCATGCAGTTCTCTTGTCAATGGCACAGATCGGAAGATGAATATGCAGAGTGTATGATGGAGCTAGAGTGGGGTTGAGAGTTTTAGGTTGAAAGGCAGGATAGAGTTCAGATTGAGATCGAGAATGTTGTCAGTGTGGATTTTCTTACGTATTCACCATCAGTTTGCCAAGGAATGGTGCAGAGTATAGCACGGATTATGCTGAGAGCTAGTGGGGATGTACCTCTCCCTACCGAATGGAGGCATTTGCTGAGTTCAGCATTGTGGCTACGGTCAGGGTTAGGATTCGTGAGAGTGGTCCTGTCAGTTTGACTATTCCTGTGGATTAGGCTTCCCAAACTATATTCAGGATGAAGGGTACTGTCAGGATTGCAGTTCACATTAGTGCGTTATGGATATACTGTGATGTAGGGCTTCATGTGTCAGGGAAATTGTGGGCTCAGGCCAAGGATTGTGACTCTTGGGAGTGACACACATCTGTATTTCACTGCCAAATATATGGAAATAGACACGATTCTCTTTATTGATCAACAGGTTTTGAATTGTCCTGTGTGTTAAGCCTCAGGTACCTGAGGGTCTTGCCATTGGGTTAGGCTTCCGGTCAGAATTCAGAAAACCAGAAGTCCATGTGTTTTTTTTTTTTTTTGGCGATTCCTGTGCATTTGTCATGCAGTTGTCTTGTCAGTGGCACATGTCAGAGGAACAATGTGCAGAGTGTATGACGGAGGTAGAGTGGGGTTGAGAGTGTAAGGTTGAAAGGCGGGTTAGGGTTCAGACTGAGATCAAGAATGGTGTCACTGTGGATTTTCTTGCATATTCAGCATCAGTTTGCCATGCAAAGGTGAGGAGTATAGCTCAGATAATGTTGTGAGCTATTGGGGTTGTACATCTCCATCCCTTATGGAGGCATTTTCTTTGTTCAGCATTGTGGCTAGGGTTAGGGTTAGGATTGCTGAGAGTTGTACTGTCATTTTGACTATTGCTGTGCATTGGGCTTCCCAAACTATAGTGAGGAATAAGGTTAGTATCAGGGTTGGATTTAGCATTAGTGTGTTATGCATATACCCTGGTATGGGGCTTCATGTGTCAGGGAGATTGTTGTCTCATTCCAAGGACTGGGAGTTGTGACTCTGTGGGAGTGACACACTTCTCTATTTCACTGCAAAATACATGGTAATAGCCACGCTTTTCTTTCTTGATCAACAGGTTGTGAAATGTCCTGTGTGTTATGCCTCAGGTACCTGCAGGCTCTTGCCCTTGGGTTAGGCTGCCAGTCAGAATTCAGAAAACCACAAGTCCTAGTGTTGTTTAGGCGATTCCTGCGCATTTGTCAGGCTGTTGTCCTGTCAGTGGCACGTTTCGGAAGAAGAATATGCAGTGTATAATGGAGGTTGAGTGGGGGTGAGAGTGTAAGGTTGAAAGGACTGTAGGGTTCATATTGAGATGGAGAATGGTGCCACTGTCGATTTTATTGCGTATTCAGCATCAGTTTGCCAAGGAATGGTGAGCAGTATAGCTTCGATTATAATGAGAGCTAGTGGGGATATATCTCTTCCTCCAGAATTGAAGCATTTGCTGCATTCAGCATTGTGGCTAGGGTTAGGGTGAGGATTCGTGAGAGTGGTACTGTCATTTAGACTATTCCTGTGGATTGGGCTTCCCAAACTATAGTGAGGATGAAGGGTACTGTAAGGATTGTAGTTACCATTAGTACGTTATGCATATAACCTGATATGGGGCTTCATGTGTCAGGGATTGTGGGCTCAGGCCAAGGAGTGGGAGTTGTGACTCTCTGGGAGTGACACACTTCTATATTTCACCGCAAAATATATGGCAATACTCAAGATTCTCTTTCCTGATCAATAGATTTTGAAATTTCCTATGTGTTAAGCCTCAGGTACCTGCAAGCTCTTGCCCTTGGTTAGGCTGCCAGTCAGAATTGAGACAACCCCAAGTCCAAGTGTTGTTTTGGCGATTTCTGTGCAATTATCATCGAGTTCTCTTCGAAGAGGCAGAGATCGGAGGAGGAATACACTCTGCCGTGTATGATGGAGGTAGAGTGGTGTTGAGAGTGTAAGGTTGAAAGGCAGGGTAGGGTTCAGATTGAGATCGAGAATGTTGTCACTGTGTATGTTCTTGTGTATTCAGCATCAGTTTGCCAAGGATCGTGAGCGGTAAAGCTCAGATTATGCAGACAGCTTTTGCGGTTCTAACTCACCCTCCAGAATGGAGACTTTTGCTCAATTCAGCATTGTGGCTACGTTTATGATTAGGATTCGTGAGAGTGCTACTGTCATTTTGACTATTCCTGTGGATTGGGCTTTCCAAAGTATAGTGAGGATGTAGGGTACAGTGACGATTGGAGTTAGCATTAGTGCGTTGTGCATATACCCTGCTATAGGGGATCATGCGTCAGGGAGATTGTAGGCTCAAGCCAAGGACTGGGAGTTGTGAATCTGTGGGAGTGACACACTTCTGTATTTCACAGCAAAATGTATGGTATTTGCCACGATTCTCTTTCTTGATCAACAGGTTTTGAAATGTTCTGTGGGTTAGGCCTCAGGTACATGCAAGCTCTTGCCCTTGGGTTAGGCTGCCAGTCAGAATTCAGAAATCCACAAGTCCAAGTGTTGTTTTGGTGATTCCTGTGCATTTTTCATGGAATTCTCTTGTCAGTGGCACAGTTTGGAAGAAAATATGCAGAGTGTTTGATGGAGGTAATGTGGGGTTCAGAGTTTAAGGTTGAAAGGCGGAGTAGGTTCAGATTGAGATCGAGAATTGTGTCACTGTGGACTTTCTTGCATATTCAGCATCAGTTTGCGAAGGAATGCTGCGGAGTATAGCTTGGATTATGCTGAGAGCTAGTGGGGCTCTACCTCTCCCTCCCAAATACAGGCATATGCTGAATTCAGCATTTTGGCTAGGGTTATGATTAGGATTCGTAAGAATGGTACTGTCATTTTGACTATTCCTGTGGATTGGGCTTCCCAAACAATAGTGAGGATGAATGGTACTGTCAGGATTGGAGTTAGCATTAGTGCGTTGTGCATATACAGTCTTATAGGGCTTCATGCATCACGGTGATTGTGGGCTCAGGCCAAGTTCTGGGAGTTGTGACTCTGTGGGAGTGATACTCTTCTGTATTTCACTGCAAAATATATGGTAATAGCCACGATTCACTTTCTTGATCAACAGGTATTGAAATGTCCTCTGTGTTAGGCCTCAGTTACCGGCAAGCTCTTTCCCATGGGTTAGGCTGCCAGTAAGAATTCAGAAAAACACAAGTCCAAGTGTTGTTTTGGCGATTCCTGTGCATTTGTCATGCAGTTCTCTTGTCAATGGTGCGGATCGGAAGAAGAATATGCAGAGTGTATGATAGAGCTAGAGTGGGGTTGAGAGTTTTAGGTTGAAAGGTGGGATAGAGTTCAGATTGAGATCGAGAATGGTGTCACTGTGGATATTCTTGCGTATTCAGCATCAGTTTGCCAAGGAATGGTGCGGAGTATAGCTCAGATTATGCTGTGAGCTATTGGGGTTTTACATCTCCATCCCATATGGAGGAATTTGCTGAATTCAGCATTGTGGCTAGGGTTAGGGTTAGGATTGCTGAGAGTGGTACTGTCATTTTGACTATTGCTGTGCATTGTGCTTCCCAAACTGTAGTGAGGAATAAGGGTACTGTCAGGGTTGGAGTTATCATTAGTGCATTATGCATATACCCTGGTATGGGGCTTCATGTGTCAGGGAGATTGTGGTCTCATTCCAAGGACTGGGAGTTGTGAATCTGTGGGAGTGACACTCTTCTGTATTTCACAGCAAAATGTATGGTAATGGCCACGATTTTCTTTCTTGATCAACAGGTTTTGAAATGTCCTGTGTGTTAGGCCTCAGGTACCTGCAGGCTCTTGCCCTTGGGTTAGGCTGCCAGTCAGAATTCAGAAAACCACAAGTCCAAGAGTTGTTTTGGCGATTCCTGTGCATTTGTCATGCAGTTCTCTTGTCAATGGCTCGGATCAGAAGAAGAATATGCAGTGTATGATGGAGCTAGAGTGGGGTTGAGAGTTTTAGGTTAAAAGGCAGGATAGAGTTCAGATTGAGATTGAGAATGCTGTCACTGTGGATTTTCTTGCGTATTCAGCATCAATTTGCCAAGGAATGGTGCGGAGTATAGCTCGGATTATGCTGAGAGCTAGTGGGGATGTACGTCTCCCTCCTGAATGGAGTCATTTGCTGAATTCAGCATTTTATCTAGGGTCAGGTTTAGGATTCGTGAGAGTGGTACTGTCAGTTTGACTATTCCTGTGTATTAGTCTTCCCAAACTATATTCAGGATGAAGGGTACTGTCAGGATTGCAGTGCGCACAGATATAGGTCTTCATGTGTCAGGGAAATTGTGGGCTCAGGCCAAGGACTGTGAGTTGTGACTCTTTGGGAGTGACACACATCTGTATTTCACTGCCAAATATATGGTAATAGCCACAATTCTCTTTATTGATCAACAGGCTTTGAAATGTCCTGTGTGTTAAACCTCAGGTACCTGAGGGTCTTGCCATTGGGTTAGGCTTCCGGTCAAAATTCAGAAAACCATAAGTCCATGTGTTCTTTTGGCGATTCCTGTGCATTTGTCATGCAGTTGTCTTGTCAGTGGCACGTGTCAGAGGAACAATGTACAGAGTGTATGATTGAGGTAGAGTGGTGTTGAGAGTGTAAGGTTGAAAGGCGGGGTAGGGTTCAGATTGTGATCGAGAATGGTGTCACTGTGGATTTTCTTGCGTATTCAGCATCAGTTTGCCAAGTAAAGGAGAGGAGTATACCTCAGATTATACTGTGACCTAGTGGGGTTACACATCTCCATTCCTTATGGAGGCATTTGCTGAATTCAGCATTTGGGCTAGGGTTAGGGTTAGGATTGCTTTGAGTTGTACTGTCATTTTGATTATTGCTGTGCATTGGGCTTCCCAAACAATAGTGAGGATGAAGGGTACTATCAATATTGGAGTTAGCATTAGTGTGTTGTGCATATACCCTGATATAGGGCTTCATGCATCAGGGTGCTTGTGGGCTCAGGCAAAGTCCTGGGAGGTGTGACTCTGTGGTAGTGATACTCTTCTGTATTTCACTGCAAAATATATGGTAATAGCCATGATTCACTTTCTTGAACAAGAGGTTTTGAAATGTGGTGTGTGTTGGGCCTGAGGTACCTGCGAGCTCTTGCCCTTGGGTTAGGCTGCCAGTAAGAATTCAGAAAAACACCAGTCCAAGTGTTGTTTTGGTGATTCCTGTGCATTTGTCATGCAGTTCTCTTGTCAATGGCATGGATCGGAGGAAGAATATGCAGAGTGTATGTTGGACGTAGAGTGTGGTTAAGAGTATAAGGTTGAAAGGTGTGATAGAGTTCAGATTGAGATCGAGAATGGTTTCACTGTGGATTTTCTTGCGTATTCAGCATCAGTTTGCCAAGGAATGGTGCGGAGTATAGCTCGGATTATGCTGAGAGCTAGTGGAGTTGTGCCTCTCCCTCCAGAATGGAGGCATTTGCTGAATTCAGCATTGTGGCTAGGGTTAATGTTAGGATTGGTGAGAGTGGTACTGTCATTTTGACTATTCCTGTTGATTGGAATTCCCAAACTATAGTGAGGATGAAGGGTACTGTCAGGATTGGAGTTAGCATTAGTACATTCTGCATATAACCCTACATAGTTCTTCATGTGTCAGGGAGATTAGGCCTCAGGAAAAGGAATGGGAGTTGTGACTCTATGAGAGTGACAAATTTCTGTATTTCACTGCCAAATGTGTGGTAATAGACACGATTCTCTTTATTGATCAACAGGTTTTGAAATGTCCTGTGTGTTAGGCCTCTGGTTCCTGCAGGCTCTTGCCCTTCCCTTAGGCTGACAGTCAGAATTCAGAAAACACTAGTCCAAGTGTTGTTTTGCCATATGCTTTGCATTTTTCATGGAGTAGTCCTGGCAGTGGCATGGTTTGGAGGAAGAATATGCAGAGTATATGATGCAGGTAGAGTGGGGTATAGAGTGTAAGGTTGAAAGGAAGGGTAGGCTTCAGATTGAGGTCGACAATGATATCAGTGTGTATTTTCTTGCGTATTCAGCATCACTTTGCCAAGGAATTGTGTGGAGTATAGCTTGGATTATGCTGCAAGCTAGTGGGGTTGTACCTCTCCCTCCAGAATGGAGGCATTTGCTGAATTTAACATTGCAGCTTGGGTTATGGTTAGGATTCGTGAGAGTGGTACTGTCATTTTGACTACTCCTCTGGATTGGGCTTCCCAAACTATAGTCAGGATGAAGTTTACTTTCAGGATTGGAGTTAGCATTAGTGAGTTATGGATATACCCTGATATAGGGGTTCATGTGTTAGGGAAATTTTGGGCTCAGGCCAAGGACTGTGAGTTGTGACTCTTTGGGAGTGACGCACATCTCTATTTCACTGCCACATACATGGTAATAGCCACAATTCTCTTTCTTGATCAACAGGTTTTGAAATTTCCTCTGTGTTATGCCTCAGGTACCTGCTGGCTCTTGTCCTTGGGTTAGGGTGCTGAACAGAATTCAGAAAACCACAAGGCCAAGTGTTGTTTTGGCAATTCCTGTGAATTTGTCATGCAGTTGTCTTGTCAGTGGTATGGTTCAGATGAATAATATGCAGTGTGTATGATGGAGGTAGAATGGGGTTGAGAGTACAAGGTTGAAAAGCATGGTAAGGTTCAGAATGAGATCGAGAATGGTGTCACTGTGGATGTTCTTGCGTATTCAGCATCAGTTTGCCAAGCAATGGTGGGTGGTAAAGCTCAGAATATGCAGAGAGCTCTTGGGGTTGTACCTCTCCTGCCAGAATGGAGGCATTTGCTGAATTCATCATTATGGCTATGTTTAGAGTTAGGTTTCGTGAGAGTGGTACTGTCATTTTGACTCTTCCTGTGGATTGGGCTTCCCAAACTAGAGTGAGGATGCAGGGTACTGTCACGATTTGAGTTAGCATTAGTGCGTTGTGCATATACCCTAGTATAGATTTTCATGTGTCATGGAGATTTTGGGCTCAGGCCAAATCCTGGTAGTTGTGACTCTGTGGGAGTGACACACTTCTGTATTTCACTGCCAAATATATGGTAATAGACACGATTCTACTTATTGATGAACAGGTTTAAAAATGTCCTGTGTGTTATGCCTCAGGTACCTGCAGACTCTTGCCCTGGCGTTAGGCTGCCAGTCAGAATTCAGTAAACCGCAAGTCCAATTGCTGTTTTGGCGAAGCTTGTGCATTTTTCATTCAGTTGTCTTGTCGGTGGCACGGTTCAAAGGAAGAATATGCAGAGTGTATGATGGAGGTAGAGTGAGGATGAGAGTGTAAAGTTGAAAGGCGGGGTAGGTTTCAGATTGAGATCCAGAATGGTGTCACTGTGGATTTTTTTGTGTATTCAGTATAAGATTGCCAAAGAATGGTGAGGAGTATAGCTTGGGTTATGGTGAGATCTAGCGGTGTTGTACGTTTCCCTCCTGAATGGAGGCATTTGCTGAATTTACCCTTTTGTCTAGGGTTAGCGTTGGGATTCCTAAGAACGGCACTGTCATTTTGACTATTCCTGTGGATTGGGCTTCCCAAATTATAGTGCGGATGAAGGGTACTGTCAGGATTTTTGTTAGCATTAGTGCATTGTGCATATACCCTGATATAGTGCTACATGTGTCAGGGAGATTGTGGGCTCAGGCCAAGGAGAGACTTGTGACTCTGTGGGAGTGATACAATTCTGTATTTCACTGGAAAATATATGGTAATAGCCACGACTCTCTTTCTTCATCAACAGGTTTTGTAATGTCCTGTGTGTTAGGCCTCAGGTACCTGCTGGCTCTTGCCCTTGGGTTAGGATGTCAGACAGAATTCAATAAAACACAAGTCCAAGTGTTGTTTTGGCGATTCCTGTTCTTTTTTCATGTAGTTGTCTTGGCAGTGGCACGGTTCGGAGGAAGAATATGCAAAGTGTGTGATGGACATAGAGTGGGGTTGAGATTGTAATATTGAAAGTACGGGTAGGGTTCAGATTGAGATCGAGAATGGTGTCACTGTGGATTTTCTTGCGTATTCAGCATCAGATTGCCAAGGAATGTTGAAGAGTATAGCTCGGATTATGCTGAGGGCTACTGGAGTTTTACCTCTCCCTCCAGAATGGAGGCATTTCCTGAATTCAGCTTTGTGGCTAGGGTTAGGGTGAGGATTCGTGAGAGTGGTACTGTCATTTTGACTATTCATGTGGATTGGGCTTCCCAAACTATAGTGAGGATGAAGGGTACTTTCAGGATTGGAGTTAACATTGGTGCCTTGTGCATATACCCTGATATAGGGCTTCATGCGTCATGGAGATTGTCGGCTCAGGCTAAGGACTGGGAGTTGTGAATCTGTGGGAGTGACACACCTCTGTATTTCATGGTAAAATATATGGTAATACCCATGATTCTCTTTCTTGATCAACAGGTTTTGAAATGTCCTTTGTGTTAGACCTCAGGTACCTGCAAGCTCTTGCCCTTGGGTTAGGCTGCCAGTCAGAATTCAGAAAACCACAAGTCCAAGTGTTGTTTTGACGATTCCTGTGCATTTGTCATGGAATTGTCTTGTCAGTGGCCCGGTTCGGAGGAAAAAATTGCAGAGTGTGTGATGGAAGTAGAATGTGGTTGAGAGAGTAAGGTTGAAAGGCACTGTAGGGTTCAGATTTAGATCAAGAAGGTGTCACTGTGGATGTTCTTGCATATTCATCATTAGTTTGCCAGGCAGTGGTGAGCGGTAAAGTTCAGAATATGCAGAGTTCTACCTGTCCCTCCAGAATGGAAGTATTTGCTGAATTCAGCATTCTGGCTGCGTTGAGGGTTAGGATTCATGAGAGTGGTACTGTCATTTTGACTGTTCCTGTAGATTGGGCTTCCCATACTATAGTGAGGGTGTAGGGTACTGTCAGGATTTGAGTTAGCATTAGTGCATTGTGCATATACTCTAATATAGAGCTTCATGTGTCATGGAGATTTTGGTCTCAGGCCAAGTCCTGGGTGTTGTGACTCTGTGAGAGTGACACTCTTCTGTAATTCACTGCCAAATACATGGTAATAGACACGATTCTATTTATCGATGAACAGGTTTAAAAATGTCCTGTGTGTTAGGCCTCAGTTACCTGCAGGCTCTTGCCCTGGGGTTAGGCTGGCAGTCAGAATTCAGTAAACCACAAGTCAGTTTGCTGTTTTGGCGATGCCTGGGCATTTGTCATTCAGTTGTCTTCTCGGTGGCACGGTATAGAGGAAGAATATGCAGAGTGTATAATGGAGGCACAGTGAGTTTGAGAGTGTAAAGTTGAAACTAGGGGTAGCTTTCAGATTGAGATCAAGAATGGTGTCACTGTGGATTTTCTTTTGTATTCAGCATAAGACTGCCGAAGAATGGTGAGGAGTATAGCTTGGATTATGCTGAGATCTAGTGGTGTTGTACGTTTCCCTCCCGAATGGAGGCTTTTGCTGAATTCAGCCTTTTGTCTAGGCTTGGGCTTAGGATTCCTAAGAATGGCACTGTCATTTTGACTATTCCTGTGGATTGGGCTTCCCAAACTATAATGCGGATGAAGGGTACTGTCAGGATTTTTGTTAGCATTAGTGCCTTGTGCATATTCCCTGATATAGGGCTACACACGTCAGGGAGATTGTGGGCTCAGGCCAAGGACAGAGAGTTGGGACTCTGTGGGAATTATACACTTTTGTATTTCACTGGAAAATATATGGTAATAGCCAAGACTCTCTTTCTTCATCAACAGGTTTTGTAATGTCCTGTGTGTTAGGCCTCAGGTACCTGCTGGCTCTTGCCCTTGGGTTAGGATGTCAGTCAGAATTCAATAAAACACAAGTCCAAGTGTTGCTTTGGCGATTCCTGTGCTTTGTTCATGCAATTGTCTTGTCAGTGGCACGGTTCTTAGGAAGAATATGCAGAGTGTATGACGGACGTAGAGTGGTGTTGAGATTGTAATATTGAAAGGACCGATAGGGTTCAGATTGAGATCGAGAATGTTGACAATGTGGATTTTCTTGCCTATTCAGCATCAGATTGCCAAGGAATGTTGAGGAGTATAGCTCAGATTATGCTGAGAGCTAGTGGAGTTGTATGTCTCCCTCCAGAATGGAGGCATTTGCTGAATTCAGCATTGTGGCTAGGTTTAGGGTTAGGATTCGTGAGAGTTCTACTGTCATTTTGAGTATTCCTGTGGATTGGGCTTCCCAAACTATAAAGAGAATGAAGGTTCTGGTCAGGATTGGAGTTAGCATTAGTGCGTTTTGCATATACCCTGATATAGGGCTTCATGCGTCAAGGACATTGTCGGGTCAGGAAAAGGACTCAGAGTTGTGTATGTGTGAGAGTGACACACCTCTCTATTTCATGGCAAAATATTTGGTAATACCCATGATTCTCTTTCTTGATCAACAGGTTTTGAAATGTCCTGTGTGTTAAGGCTCAGGTACCTGCAAGCTCTTGCCCTTGGGTTAGACTGCCAGAATTCAGAAAACCACAAGTCCAAGTGTTGTTTTGGCGATTCCTGTGCATTTGCCATGGAATTGTCTTGTCAGTGGCCCAATTCGGAAGAATAATATGCAGAGTGTATGATGGAGGTGGTTTGCGGTTGAGAGATTAAGGTTGAAAGGCAGGTAAGGGTTCAGATTGTGATCAAGAATGGTGTCACTGTGGATTGTCTTGCATATTCAGTATCCGTTTGCAAAGGAGTGCTGAGGAGTATAGCTTGGATTATGCTGAGAGCTAGTGGGGTTGTACCTCTCAATCCAGAATGGAGGCTCTGACTGAATTCAGCATTGTGGATACTTTTAGAGTTAGGATTCGTGAGAGTGGTACTGTCATTTTGACTATTCCTGTGGATTGGGCTTCCCAAACTATAGTGAGGATGCAGGGTACTGTCAGGATTGGTGTTAGCCTTAGTGCTTTTCGCATATACCTTAATTTATGGCTTCATGTGTCATTAAGATTGTGGGCTCAGTCCAAGGACTGGGAGTTGTGACTCTGTGGGAGTGACACAGTTCTGTATTTCACTGCAAAATATATAGGAGTAGCTATGATTCTCTTTCTTGATCAACAGATTTTGAAATATCCTGTGTGTTAGGCCTCAGGTACTTGCAAGCTCTTCGCCTTGGGTTAGGCTGCTAGTCAGTATTAAGTAAAACACAAGTCCAAGTGTTGTTTCGGCGATGCATGTGCAGTGGTCATGCAAGTCTATTGTCAGTGGCACGCATTGGAGGAAGAATATGCAGAGTGTATGATGGAGATAGAGTGGGATTGAGAGTATAAAGTTGAAAGGCGGTGTAGGGTTCAGATTGAGATCGAGAATGCTGTCACTGTGGATTTTCTTGCGTATTCACCATCAGTTTGCCATGGAATGCTGAGGAGTATAGCTCAGATTATGCTGAGAGCTACTGGTTTTGTACCTCTCCCTCCAGAATGGAGGCATTTGCTGAATTCAGCATTGTGGCTAGGGTGAGCGTTAGGATTCATGAGACTGGTACTATCATTTTGACTATTCCTGTGGATTGGGCTTTCCAAACTATAGTGAGGATGAAGGGTACTATCAGGGTTGGAGTTACCATTAGTGCATTGTGCATATACCCTGATATAGGGCTTCATGCATCAGGGTGATTATGGGCTCTGGCCAAGGACTTGGAGTTGTGATTCTGGGGGAGTGATACATTTCTGTATTTCACTGCCAAATATATGGTAATAGCCATGATTTTCTTTCTTGATCAACAGGTTTTGAAATGGCCTGTGTGTTAGGCCACAAGTACCTGCAGGATCTTGCACATGGGATTGCCTGCCAGTCAGAATTCAGAAAACCTCAAGTCCAAGTGTTGTTTTGGTGATGCCTGTGCATTTGTCATGCAGTTGTCTTGTCAGTGTCATTGTTCGGAGGAAGAATATGCAGAGTGTATGATGGAGGTAGAGTGGTGTTGAGAGTGTAAGGTTGAAAGGTGGGGTAGGGATCAGATTAAGATCGAGAATGGTGTCATTTTGGATTTTCTTGCATATTCAGCATGACTTTGGCAAGAAATGGTTCGGAGTATAGCTTGGATTATGCTGAGAGCTAGAGGTGTTGTACCTCTCCCTCCAGAATGGGGGCGTTTGCTGAATTCAGCATTGTGGCTTGGGTTTTGGTTATGATTCGTGAGAGTGATACTGTCAATTTGATTATTCCTGTTGATTGGGCTTTCCAAAGTATAGTGAAGATGAAGGTTACTGTCAGGATTGGTGTTAGCCTTTGTGCGTTGTGCATATAACTTAATATAGGGCTTCATGCGTCAGGGAGATTGTGGGCTTTGGCCATGGACTGGGAGTTGTGATTCTGTGGGAGTGATATACTTCTGTATTTCACTGCCAATATTTGGTAATAGCCACGATTCTCTTTCTTGATCAACAAGTTTTGAAATGTCCTGTGTGTTAGGCCTCAGGTACTTGCAAGCTCTTCGCCTTGGGTAAGGCTGCCAGTCAGAATTCAGAAAGCCACAAGTAAAAGTGTTGTTTTGGCGATTCCTGTGCAGTTGTCATGCAGTTCTCTTGTCACTGGCATGGATCAGAGGAAGAATATGCAGAGTGTATGATGGAGGTAGAGTTGCGTTGATAGTGTAAGTTTGAAAGGCTGGGTAGGGTTCAGATTGAGATCGAGAATGTTGTCACTGTGGATTTTCATGCGTATTCAGCATCCCTTTGCCAAGGAATGGTGAGGAGTACAGCTCGGGTAATGCTGAGAGCTAGGAGGGTTGTATCTCTCCCTCCAGAATAGAAGCATTTGCTGAATTCAGCATTGTGGCTAGTGTTAGGTTTAGGATTTGTGATAGTGGTACTGTCATTTTGCCATTTCCTATGGATTGGTCTTCCCAAACTATAGTGAGGATGAAGGGTACTGTCAGGATTGGAGTTAGAATTACAGCATTTTGCATATACCCTGATATAGTGCTTCATGCGTCAGGGTGATTGTGAGCTCTGGCCAAGGACTGGGAGTGGTGATTCTGTGGTAGGGATACACTTCTGTATTTCACTACCAAAAATATGTTAATAGGCATGATTCTGTTTCTTAATCAACAGGTTTTGAAATGTCCTGTGTGTTAGGCCTCAGGTACCTGCAGGCTCTAGCCCGTGGGTTAGACTAACAGTCAGAATTCAGAAAAGCACAAGTCCAAGTGTTGTTTTGGCGATTCTTTTGCATTTGTCATGAAGTTCTCTTATCAGTGGCGCGGATCAGAGGAAGAATATGCAGAGTGTATGATGCAGGTCAAGTGGGGTTGAGAGTGTAAAGTTGAATGTCGGGGTTGGGTTCAGATTGAGATCGAGAATGGTGTCACTGTGGATTTTCTTGCGTATTCAGCATCAGTTTGCAAAGCAATGGTGGGGAATATAGCTCAGATTATGCGGAGAGCTACAGGGCTTGTACATCTCCCTTAAGAATAGAGGCATTTGCTGAAATCAGCATTGTGGCTAGAGTTAGGGTTAGGATTCGTGAGACTGGTACTGTCATTTTGAATATTCCTGTGGATTGGGATGCCCAAAGTTTAGTGAGGATGAAGGGTACTGTCAGGATTGGAGTTAGCATTAGTGCGGTGTGCATATACCCTAATATAAGGCTTCATGTGTCAGGCAGATTGTGGGCTCAGGCCAAGGACTGGGAATTGTAACTCTGTGGGAGTGACACACATTTTTATTTCACTGTCAAATATAGGGTAATAGCCATAGTTCTCTTTCCTGATCAACAGGTTTTGAAATGTCCTGTGTGTTAAGGCTCAGGTACCGCAGTCTCTTGCCCTTGGGCTAGGCTGCCAGTCAGAATTCAGAAAAACCCAAGTCCAAGTGTTGTTTTGGCAATTCCTGTGCATTTGTCTTGCATTTCTCTTGTCAGTGGTGGGGATCAGAGGAAGAATATGCAGAGTGTATGATGGAGGTAGAGTGGGGTTGAGACTGTAAGGTTGAAAGGCGGGGTATGTTTTGGATTTATATTGAGAATGGTGTCACTGTGGATTTTCTTCGTATTCCCCATCAGTTTGACAAGGAATGGTGAGGAGTATAGCTCGGGTAATGCTGAGAGCTAGGAGGGTTGTACCTCTCCCTCCAGAATGGAGGCATTTGCTGAATTCAGCATTGTGGCTAGGGTTAGGGTTATGATTTGTGAGAGTGGTACTGTCATTTTGACATTTCCTATTGATTGGTCTTCCCAAACTATAGTGAGGATGAAGGGTACTGTCAGGATTGGAGTTAGCATTAGCGCATTGTGCATATACCCTGATATAGAGCTTCATGCGTCTGGAAGATTGTGGGCTCTGGCCAAGGACTGGGAGTGGTGATTCTGTGGTAGGGATACAATTCTGTATTTCACTGCCAAATATATGGTAATAGGCATGATTCTGTTTCTTAATCAACAGGTTTTGAAATGTCCTGTGTGTTAGGCCTCAGGGACCTGCAGGCTCTTGCCCCTGGGTTAGACTGCCAGTCAGAATTCAGAAAAGCACAAGTCCAAGTGTTGTTTTGGCGATTCCTGTGCATTTGTCACGCAGTTGTCTTATCAGTGGCACGGTTCGGAGGAACAATATTCAGATTGTAAGATGGAGGTAGAGTGGTGTTGAGAGTGTAAGGTTGACAGCCCAGGTAGGGTTCAGATTAAGATTGAGAATAGTGTTTCTCTGGATTTTCTTGCATATTCAGCATCATTTTGCCAAGGAACAGTGAAAAATATAGCTCAGATTATGCTGAGAGCTACTGGGTTTTTACCTCTCCCTTGAGAAAGGAGGCACTTGCTCAATTCAGCATTGTGGCTAGGGATAGGGTTAGGATTCATGAGAGTGGTAGTGTCATTTTGAATATTCCTGTGGATTGGGCTTCCCAAACTCTAGTGAGGATGAAGGGAACTGTCAGAATTGGAGTTAGTGTTAGTGCGTTTTGCATATACCCCAATATAGGGCTTCATGCGTCAGGCAGATTGTAGGATCAGGCCAAGAACTGTGAGTTGTGACTCTGTGGGAGGGACACACTCCTGTATTTCACTGCCAAATATATGGTAATAGCCACGATTCTCTTTCTCGATCAACACGTTTTGCAATGTCCTGTGTGTTACAGCTCATGTACCTGCAAGCTCTTGCCATTGGGTTAGGCTGCCAGTCAGATGTCAAAAAAGCTCAAGTCCAAGTGTTGTTTTGGCGATTCTTGTGCATTTGTCATGCAGTTCTCTTGTCAGTGGCGCAGATCAGAGTAAGAATATGCAGAGTGTATGATGGAGGTAAAGTGGTGTTGAGAGTGTAAAGTTGAAAGTTGGGGTTAGGTTCAGATTGAGATCGAGAATGGTGTCACTTTGGATTTTCTTGCGTATTCAGCATCAGTTTGCAAAGCAATGGTGGGGAATATAGCTCAGATTATGCGGAGAGCTACGGGGGTTGTACATCTCCCTTAAGAATAGAGGCATTTGCTGAAATCAGCATTGTGGCTAGAGTTAGGGTTAGGATTCGTGAGACTGGTACTGTCATTTTGAATATTCCTGTGGATTGGGATTCCCAAAGTTTAGTGAGGATGAAGGGTACTGTCAGGATTGGAGTTAGCATTAATGCGGTGTGCATATACCCTAATATAAGGCTTCATGTGTCATTCAGATTGTGGGCTCAGGCCAAGGACTGGGAATTGTGACTCTGTGGGAGTGACACACATCTGTATTTCACTGTCAAATATAGGGTAATAGCCATAGTTCTCTTTCTTGATCAACAGGTTTTGAAATGTCCTGTGTTTTAAGGCTCAGGTACTGCAGGCTGTTGCCCTTGTCTTAGGCTGCCAGTCAGAATTCGGAAAAACCCAAGTCCAAGTGTTGTTTTGGCGATTCCTGTGCATTTGTCATGCATTTCGCTTGTCAGTGGCGGAGATCGGAGGAAGAATATACAGACTGTATGATGGAGGTAGAGTGGGCTTGAGACTGTAAGGTTGAAAGGCGGGGTCTGTTTTGGATTTAGATTGAGAATGGTGTCACTGTGGATTTTCTTTCGTATTCCCCATCAGTTTGACAAGGAATGATGAGGCGTATAGCTCGGATTATGCTGAGAGCTAGTGGTGTTGTACATCTCCCTCCACAATGGATTCATTTGCTGATTTCAGCATTGTGGCCATGGTTAGGGTTATGATTTGTGAGAGTGGTACTGTCATTTTGAGTATTCCTGTGGTTTGGGCTTCCCAAACTATAGTGAGGATGTAGGGTACTGTCAGGATTGGAGTTATCATTAGTCCATTGTGCATATACCCTGATATAGACCTTCATGCATCAGGAGATTGTGGTATTGGGCCAAGGACTGGGAGTTGTGACTCTGTGCGAGTGACACACTTTTGTGTTTCACTGCCAAATATATGGTAATAGCCATGATTCTGTTTCTTGATCAACAGGTTTTGAAATGTGCTGTGTGTTAGGCCTCAGATACCTGCAGACTCTTGCTCTTGGGTTAGGCTGCCAGTCAGAACTCAGAAAACTACAAGTTCAACTTTTTTTTTTTTTGGCAATTCTGGGGCATTTGTCATGTGCTTGTCTTGTCTACGGCATGGATGGGAGGAAGGATATGCAGTGTATGACGGTGGTAGAGTAGGGTTGCAAGTGTAAGTTTGAAAGGCGGGATAGGGTTCAGATTAAGATCAAGAATGGTGACACTGGGCCGGAGGGTTAGCTCAGTGTTCCGGCGTCTGCCTTGCAAGCGCAAGGACCTGAGTTCGATCGCCGGTAACCACATATAATGCTGGGCGTGGTGGCTCACGCCTGTAATCCCAGCACTCGGGAGGCAGAGACGGGAGGATTGCTGAGTTGGCGGCGGCTTGCCTGGGCACCATAGTGAGCTCAGGGCCAGCCTGAACTACAAAGCGAGACCCTGTCTCCAAAAAGCAAAAAAAAAAAAAAAAAAAAAGAATGGTGACACTGTGGATTTTCATGCGCATTCAGCATCACTTTACGAAGTAATGGGGAGGATCATAGCTCGGATCATGCAGAGAGCTAATGGGGTGTACCTCTCCCTCCAGAATGCAGGCATTTCCTTTATTCAGCATTGTGGCTATGGTTAGGGTTAGGATTTTTGAGAGTAGTACTGTCATTTTGACTATTCCTGTGGATTGGGCTTCCCAAACTATAGTGAGAATGAAGGGTACTGTCAGGATTTGAGTTAGCATTAGTGCGTTGTGCAGATACTCTGATACAGGGCTTCAGGCATCAGGGAGATTGTGGGCTTTCTCACAGGACAGAGAGTTGTGACTCTGTGGGAGTGACACACTTCTGTATTTCACTGCCAGATATATGGTAATAGCCACGATTCTCTTTTTTTAATTTTTATTGAATTCTTTATTAGTACAGTTTATATACATCTCAAAATCACATATAACATTGGGAAATTTGTACCAGTATATGCCACAAGTTAATTCTCATTTTTACCCATATCCCTACCCACTCCCTCCTCCTCCCCCCTTTATACATGCTCTTTCATTTTCTTTCTGTATCATATTTATTCCTTCCCCTCATCACATTCCCACACCAAGTTTCCTATAGAAATATTCCACTCTATAAAAGCTGTCCTACTTTCTAGAACTAATTTGCATCTACAGGTGTTCATGCCAAAGAGAAGATCCGGAAATTGTCTATCTGTGATCTATTGATTTCACTTATTAGTATATCCTCCAGATGTCTCCATTTGCACCTAAATGGATCGATCTTGTCATTCTTTATGGCAGAGTAATACTCCATTTTGTAAAAAAAAAAAAAAAAAACACATCTTCTTTATCCACTCTCCAGTTGATGGACATTTGGGTTGTTTCCAAGATTGAGCTATCACGAACTGAGCTGCTATGAAGAAGGGTGTACATCTATCTTTCCATGTGAGTTTTTAAATTCTTTTGGGTATATTCCTAGCAGGGGTATAGCAGGGTCAAATGGGACCCATAGTCCTAGTTTTCTGAGAAATCTCCACACAGATCTCCACAATGGTTGCACAAGTCTGCAATCCCACCAACAGTGTAGAAGGGTTCCTTTCTCCCCACAGCCACGCCAGCATTTATCGTTGGTTGACTTTGTG
>PVIC010016903.1:0-33366 GCA_004025085.1 Thryonomys swinderianus
AAAAAAAAAAAAAAAAAAAAAAAAAAAAGACTGAGAACTACCACTAGGCATTATTAAGTTTTACTCTGTCACCCATATGGATGGATATAGTTTTAAATTCCACTTTCCTGTTTACTACTACCACTAAGGTACTGTGTGTCACTTTTATATTTTTAATCTAAATTATTTTTCTTAACATTGTAAGGCATCTTAATTTGGGACCTGATGTTATGGTGGGGGAGAGAGACTCAGACCTTGGGGTAGGAAGATTGATCTTTAAATCTTGGGACTACTCATGCAGTTGTTGAAACTTTGAGGTTTTATATGACTGTATAGTTGTAGGGCATGGGTGAAATACGCTTTGCAGGGGTTTAATTAGAAATTAGAGATCATAATATATATATATATATATATATATATATATATATATATATATATATGCCTCTAAGCTAAAGGTCATATATGTGCTCTGATCTGAATTTGCTTTCCAAAAGTTCAGGTGTTAAAAACATAATCCCAATTCATATGTTAATGACATTTGGAAGTGGAGCCTTTGGGAAGTAGTCAGGATTGAACAAGACCACGAGGGTGGAGACTGATGCAGGAAGGCCCTATGAGAGGTGGGTAGATTCTGGTGTCATGCTTTTGGACTCCCAGACTTTAGAACCATGAGTCAAATAAGCTTCTGTTCTCTACAAAGTACCCAGTACACCAGTCAGCTTTCCTGCACTATAAGAAAATACTTGAAACAATCTGTGGTGGCAATTTTGTATCATAGTGTAAGAGTACAGTGGGAAAGGTCTTTTTATCTCATGGTAACCAGGAAGTGAAGAGAGGCAGATAGAACCAGGGTCCTATCCTCTTCAAGGTGCACCTCCAATGACCTAATTTCTTCTTACTAAACCCCACCTCCTAAAGGATTTGCCATCTCCCTGTAGCACCACAGGGTGAGGATCAAACCTTCAACATATGTGCTTCAGGAGACAGTAAAGATTCACATGGTAGCACCCAGTTCCAGCTCTTTTGTTAGAGCAACATAAAATAGTCCAGGACAATGCAGAAAAAAACCCTAACAAAGGACAATATGAAGTCCCTCTTCACTTGTCCTTCTTCCTGGGATTATGTCTGGGTAATATAGTCAAAGAAAATTTGTTCTCAAAAGGAATTTCAAGTATTGTCTAGGACAATCTCTCTCTCTCTCTCTCTCTCTCTCTCTCTCTCTCTCTCTCTCTCTCTCTCTCTCTCTCTCTCTCTCTCCCTCCCCTCCCACTTTTTGGTATACTTTCTTGTACTTATGTTTTTGTGTACTTTATTTTGTGGAATTTGTGTTGAGAAAAACATTGAATATACTGCTGAGACAATAAGGGCCCCAAGTTTCTGGATCTTCTCCTTACCCTGATATAGTGAGGAGGCAAGAGGAGATGTACTGGGTCATGGAATTGGGTAATTATTTGGTTGGTTAATACTCAAAACTACTTATCCCTTTGTCTTCTTGAAATGTCAATTATTTCTATAAACACATTGAAACTTAGTTACAGAGAAGCTTGCTATAGAACTTTCTTTAAATTTGTTTAGAATTAATAATTCTAAGTTCTGATGGATGTTTTGGGGAAAATACAAGATGTACTCAAGCTGTGCTGGGAGAGGTAAGTCAGGATTAACTTTGAAAACGTTTCCAACAGTGGCCTTGGGAGTATTTTCAGAAGTGTTCTGCTTTATGGTTAAGGGGAACCCAGACCTCTAACCCTGGGGGTGCCCAATAGGGTGGGTTATAAAACAGGGATAAATAAAGAAGGCAATTAGGATCTGGACTCTGGGATGTGAATAACTCAGGATTGGGCTCTGCACTGAGGTAGTCAGCAGGAACAAAAGCTAAAGATGCTTCACCATTGCACATGTGACTCAGTGGTGACAACCTCAGGGAGGCCTACAGAACCGTCCATGACAGGCCTGAGTTCCCACAATGCAGCATACAGGAGGCACCTGGCTCATAGGAAAGTCTTAGAATAAAAAGGTGTGGGAGACAGGGTAAGAGGACACAGCAAAACTCTTGTGGCAAGATTCAGTTCCCTGCGAGTCCCACAGCAAAAGGATTAACAACCAACAAACTACAAAATCAGAACCTTGAGGAAAAGGCTGAGCCTGGACTCAACTCTTGCTATGCTGAGCAGTGGCAGAAAAGGCCAAATACAAATAGAAAGGCCCCAATGCCCTGAGCTCACTACAACTTTATTTGGTACAAAACCTTCACACTCATAATCCTAGCACATGTAAAACAGGGTAGTTCGAAGGCTTCACACCAAAAATCCTAGTATATATAAAATAGGGTGGTTATCTACAATAATCCTTATAATCCAAAATCCTATAGGGCAGGGCAGACATCCTTAAACCTGAGGAAGTCTTAAAACCAATAATCCTAGTGCAGTAATCCTTGTAGTTTAAAATCCTGTAGGGCAGGGCAGATGTTTAAACAAACAGTTCCATTCTAACCTTGTATGAGCTCTCTAAGTACAATCATGTAGTGCATAACAATAGTCCAGCCAGCATATACATTACAATTGTGATAGTAGTCTCTTGAGATGCCCAGTGGTGTTGTGGCTGTCTTGGCCTGTGTAAGCATTCTCTATAATGTTTGCAAGACAAGAATTTCAGATCAGATCTCTGGTTTTTAAACAATGCATGGTGGTACACACAGTCTATCTATCTTGTGGGAATGCTATGTTCTGAACAATGACAGCCCTGCCTAGCTAGGAAAACTTTCTCATGCATGAGTAGGATTTACTCTTTAGATCATTTAATCTTCATCTGATCACTGAGAGTTCACATCATTCCTACTTTACAGATAAAGATGGTAAGGCTCTGTGTCCATAAATAACTTTTTATCACTGGATGCATATGCAGGTCCATCAAGTACCAACGTGGGGCTATTTCTGCTGAAGCTCCTTGTCTTCCCAATCATGCCAGGTACCAGGATGGCTGGGATTTGAAGTGTCTTCTTAGAAGCTGCCAGTTGGTGGACAAAGACAGGCCTAATTCCTGGAACTATGACAAGACAATTAAGTGGGAATTAACATGGTATTGACTCTTGTATGCAATGGGGACAAACAGAGCATACAGTTGTGCTCGTGTGGCTTATTTGTCAGGAAGCTCTGTGCTAATTTAAGTAGTTGGTGCTTTCTCCTTAAGGTAAAATGAGCCAGAAAGCATCCTTAACTTGACAGCCTGTCTCCCTGGGTTGACATTTGTCTGGATGAATGAGTAATGGAGGGCATGCTCCCCTGCCTTTGTCCCCAGGTGAAGATATGTCTGAAAGGGTCAGTCACTCCATGTTGGCAGACTCTTTTCCACCTGCTCTCCAAAAATGAAAAGGGAGGGGGATGACAGCCTCAGAGCCAAGTGCCTCTGGGATCACAAGAGATTGACAGTTCCCATCCACCCTGAAGTACCTATAAATTGCTGGGGTCAATTTGTAGACAACATCACAATTCAATAGTGTCTGAGGCAGGCAAACAGGAAAGAGCCTTTGTAATATGCACTGATGGTTTTGAAACATTTTCCCCAAATGCTGTGCTTATTTTATAATGTGACAGATATCAGGACCAGAAAATGGCCCTTGACAAGTATGTTAAAAAAAAAAAAAAGGAGAGAAAGAGAAGGCAGTCAGGTCAAATCACATACCTGCCTTCAAGGAAAAAGTGCTTTTCTCTCTCTCATGTAGCATGGGAAATCCTCTCCTTTTTTCACAGTGTGTATTTCCTGTGACCTGATGATGTCTAATTCTTCAACACTTAATAAAGAGTGCCAGATACATTTTTATTTTTATTGATGTAACTTTGACATATATAGTTTTTAAATGCTATCACATAAAATATAAGAAACTTTCCTTATACAGGAACTAAGTAAACAAATTTCTGATGGATCTTAAATAAAACCATCATATATTCTCTCTGCAATGCAGAAAGGAAAAAAAGATCCCTTCCAACCCAAACTTAACTCTAAGCACTTCAGTTAGTGTCTACCTTCTACTTAAAATACTTAGATGAAACCTATAGGTCAATTTTCAGAATTCCCTTCAGAACAATGTTAGTGACCTTGACACCTGTGATGCTGGCTATTTGAGTTAGTCCCCAGGTTGGTGACTGTTGTCATTTACTGTACACATTCTTGGAACTCAAGACATTACAGCAGGGACTTTAATGACTCCTACCTCCCTGTCACCCAAACAACACTTATATCTATCTTGCTGGCTCTTACTGTTTTTGTCTTTCTTGAACTCACTCATCCATGGCTCATAGACTGGAATCCCTTCATTTATTCTTTCATTTAAATCTGTTTTTTGTCTCTGCCAGTTGAGACTATTGACAATGTGAATAGTGTGTCCTCTGTGGCACTTTAAATTCTTCCCCTTAGCTCCTCTGGCCTCAGCAGTGTGTCTGTAAATCTGCTAGGGACAGGGTCCTGGATAACCACAGGGGCAGAAATTGGCAGAAGGCACCATTCTACCTGGGCCCACCAGACAGCCCAACTATGGGATGAAATACTTGTGAGGTCAATGGGATCCAAATGCCTTTCCTGTGTTCCCAGAATGGTGTTAGAACACAGAGTCCTTGCCACTGATGTTGGCATCATCACCTGCACACAGATAACATCCAGCCACAGCTTTTAGAGTGAACATTATACATTAACATGTTCAACCTGTGTATCACTAAGGCTTTACTGGTATGCAATGAACTCTATAGGGCTGTGGGGGAACTTCCAATTCTGTTACCTGCCCATTAATGAGTGAATTCTTCAGTATCTGGGCTCTGGAGAAATCCACACCTCTTCTTTCTTAATCTCAGTCCTAGTTTGTATGTCTTTACTCCTTGCTACTGTTTTAAAGTATATTGTGCAGCAGTTTATAATAGCTAAACCTTGGAAACAGCCCAAACACCCATCAACTGGTGACTGGAAAAATAAGTCAGGATTTTTAGAAAAATAAAATGGAGTACTACTTAGCCATAAAAAATGATAAACTAGAGAGACTGACAGCTAAATAGATGCATATTGAGGCTATACTCATAAGTGAAATAAATGGGACACGTAGGTATAAATATTGAATAGTTTCTCTGGTGTGAGAAACTGCAAAAGTAAATCAGCACAATGTATAATAGATGTTATAAAATAGGAAGCAATGGTCCATAAAGGTTGGGAAAGTAAGGAAGTGGATTGAGGAAAAGAAAAAAAAGCAAAAGAAAAATATGAGAAAAGAAGGGAAAAACAGAAACAAAGATTTGCAAATAAGGAGGGGGAGAAGGGAAGGTAGGGGAATGGAGAAAGGTCAAGAAACAAAATATATCATGTAAAAGTACAAATCCCCAAAGAAGAATGTGATCAAAATATATATCTAAAATGTACCAATAAACTTAAAGGAAAGTAGACTGTACAGTCAAGGGCACAGATTGTGGGGAACCCACACCCTCCCCTCTTCAGAGAGAGGAATCCATCCTTCTGTGATGTGGACCACTCACTCCTGGCTCTCTCTGTTCACCCTAGTTGGATTTCTCTTCCAGGCCAATAATTGCACTGCTATGATGATGAGCACGGGAAAACAGTCAATAGCTGTGGATACCCTGGAGCTATGAGTGAAGAACCCACACTGTAACCACAGGTGTTGGGCTTTGCAAGGACTATTATGTGAAGTTGCTATGGCTGTGTTTAGAGGTCCCCTGAAAGCCTCATGTGGTCATAAGTGGCTTTTCAGAGGTGGTTAAATCTAGTGTGTGATGCTGGAATCAAGAATGTGTGATTACTAAATTTGTCCACAGATTGGTTTGACATAGTTCTGAGTGTGGATAACAGGAAGGCCATCCTGGTTGTGACTGCTGCCTGTAAGTGCTTATGGGCATGTTGTCTGGATAGAATATAAAGGGCAGAAAGAGGGCTGGTGCTGTCACTTGCTGCTTTTTTGTCACTTTGCTGTCTTCTGCTGCCATGAACTGTTTCTCCTCTACTCTGTCCCTTTACTGTGACACCTTGCATTGGAACCAGCCAAGTTGGAACTGAAACCGCTACAGACTGTGAGCCACAATAAACCTTTAACTTTGAAAGTTGGTTATTTTATGTCAGAAATAAGAAAAGTAAATCTGACAGCTGCTGAGGCCAGAAGGCTATGAGCAGGTCACATTTGGAACTGGTGTACTGTCAGTGCTGCAGGGAACTTGTGTTGCAAGATATGCCTTCAGTCTTGGGGCACTGGAAGTCATCATGGTGGTAAGAATACCCAGGTCTCTGCTTCAGCTCTTAAGAAGCTAAGCATGTAAATGTTACCACCCAAGGAGAAAAGCTGGGTGTCCCCTTCAGCATAGGAATCTTCTTTGCCTCTGAATGGTACGTGTCACCCTCTCCTATGGTTGACAGACACAGCTCTGTGTGGATCAGAATGTATTTTTCCATGGCCCAGCCTCTGCCCAGGGAAGAACAAAAGGTGGATTGGCTGAGGCTTGCCCAGTCTGCAATGTCCACTTTCTGGTTCTCAAATATTCACTTCATCCTTGAACATGGAACTATGTTTAGGAAAAACGTTTTCCATTGCCCATTTAGTTACTGTGCACAGTTGAAAGGGAGGAGAGGTACAGGTCTCTCCCCACTAGGCCTAGAAGGGGGTGCCTCTACCTCAGCCACCTGGGGATTAAAAAGGGGAGTTCTGTGCATCCCCTGTAAGGTCCAGTGCTGGCCTAGGGGTGATATAAACATAACAACAATTGTTTAGTATGGTTAGCAAGGAAAAGTAAATTCTAGTGCTCAGAACAATTTACCATATACTTTATACAGAACAATAATAAAGGAGTTAGGATATTCCCAATTCAAAGAGATGCTTAAGTTTTGGGGAGTCGGAGATATCAACAATCCCAATCTAGTCATTGCATGTTGTGTGTGCATTGAATTCAAATCACTTTCTACCCCCATAAGTACATACACTTGTGATCTGACAGAAAGCAGAACTGTTTTAAGGATCCAGCATTCAAATGCTGCCTTCAGCCTAGGTTTAATATGTATTTGAAAACATAGATTTTACAAATGACAGGTTTTAAATCTGTGTGGCTCAGAACATCCTGAAAATTCTTCCTTAGGTGTATCTCAAGCCAGATTTCTCTTTTAATTCCTCATGCCTGTCTTGCTATAACCTTGAGTCAAAGGGCACGAAGCCAAGTGGGGACATCTGATCTTTACTGTGGAGTCCATGGAGAGGAGTAAAGATCTTTGCAAACCTCCTTCAATCATTTTTTAAATTTTTTTTTTGTGTGTGGTGTAGAACTATCATTTAAAAACATGTTCAAGTCCCCAGATTTCTGTGCTTTCTTTACTCTTTTCCTGTGTGTTTATAAATATGCCATTTTTTAAGAGCTCAGGTTTTCTTTCTAAGATTTGCTAACAGCAGAAAATAAAAGCAACACAAGCTGTGTTATTTCTGCCCATGGTGCATGTTGTGTCCCCACAGCTTCACCTGGAGTTGTGGGCTCTCTTGCCATGTGGTCAACCTTCTGAGCTACTGCAGGCAGCACATGCTTTCATGCCTGACCATTGCACACACAGGCTTTTCCCACTCTGCCAGAAGGCTCAGTGCTACATAGTTTGAGTTTGTGCATAACTTTTAAGTACTTCACTTCCAGAACAATTTTAATTTTGGTTAAGCTGATTCTATTGCTGTCACAGAACAACTTCACATATCTCAAAAAGACATTTGCTTCTTAGTCATATACCATCTTGGATGAGTTTGACATATGAGTCTCCAGGAAGTGTTAGTTCAGTTCCTTTCTGTGGTCCCTACATGGCTTCTAGGTCACCTTGCTCAGCTGTATCAGCTGCAGGGGGAAGCAGCATGAGAGTCTGGTGCATTGAGATCATGCACATGTGGTTCACATCTGATTGGAGGAAGCTGAGAGTGTATCTGGCTGTACAGTCACAGAAAACAGTGAAAACAGTAGTTGTCATATCTTATCTGCTAACTAGTTTTCAGCTTTAAAATAATATGTTGTACATTCATAGAACATGGTAGCCAGGAAAAGATAAATTATATTTTCTCAAACCCAGTTACCCCTGCCAAACTACTACTCTTAGAAGATTCTCAGGTGGCATTTTGGAACTTGCATACATATTATGCAAGCTTGTTTATGTCAGTTTATTGTCTTCCTTTGGTTCCAGGGCCCCTTTTATGTAAGCAAAATCCTGTATGCTCATGTTTCTTATATAAAATGGTGCACTATTTAGAGACAACCTATGCATATGCTCAAGTAGTTTTTAAGTCATCTCTAGAAGATTTATAATACCTGAAAAAATGTAGAACTAAATGAATGGTTCTTATACTGTATTGCTTAGGGAATAGAGACAAGAAAGAAATCTGAACCTGTTCAGTACTGATGCAATTTTTGGAGTAATATTTACCTGAATTTGGCTGAATCTGTGGATATAGAACCTGTGGATATGAGAGACTGACTGTATGTATGCCCATATGTGTGCATATATTTTTGTGTCTTCAAATTTTCCTTTCTTTTAGGTTTTCAAAATTTATACCTGCATACTGTCCTATGATGGGATTCTGCACTTTTAATTTTTTTCTTTTTCTTCGTACATAGTCAATATTGCAATTTTTTTTTAACTACTGGCCTGACCATTTCTATAGGGTAAATTTCTGGTACTATAGTCTACAGTTTAAATTTTGTTATGTCACAATATTAATGGTGAAACAAGTTAAATACTAATCTTTCTTTGCAAACATGCATAGTATTACTGAATTAATTATGGCGATCTTTTATGTAGTTCTCATAATTAATTTTGTTATAATTCTAATGTAGCCTCTATTAAATGTCAAAAAGAGTAATGAGGGACTGGGTATGAACAAAATACACACATTGAAATCCTTCAAAATGAGAACCTGGGGCAAGGGTTAGGGAATAACAGGAGAGGTGAAAACGATCAAAGTATGTGCATGCATGAATTTACCAAAATAGAACCCATTAATCTAATAGCCAGTGAAAAAGCATGGGATGTGATAAAATTATATGGTATTGGCAAAGTAACAGACCCAAGAATCAGTGGAATAGATTAGAAGATCCAGAAGCAACTCCAGATGCACTAAGCCACCTATCTTTGACAAAGGAGCCAAACATCCTCAATGGAGAAAAGACAGCCTCTTTAACAAATAACACTGGAAAAACTGGGCTTTAACCTGCCAAAGACTAAAAAGCTAGACCTATCTCTTTAACCATGTATTAAACTAAAATCAAAGTGCATTAGAGACCTAAATGTTAAAACAGAAACTCTAAATCTGCTGCAAAATAGGTTAGGTAAAACTCTTGGAGACATTGGATTAAGGAAAGGCTTTATGAACAAAACCTCTATAGCATGAGAACTAGCAGAATAAATCAACAAATAGGATCTCATCTTAATAAAAAGCTTCTGCACAGCAAAGGAAACTACCAGCAGAGCAAAAATACAACCAACAATATGGGAAAAAAATCTTTACCAGCTATTCCTCAGACAAAGAGCTACTATTTTGCATATATAAAGAGCTTTAAAAATCAACCCACCCTATTTAAAGACCCAATTCAAAAATGGGCATCTGAAATGAACAGACACTTTTCCAAGGAAGAAGCAAAAGCTGCTAAGAAGCATATGAAGAAATGCTCAACATCACAGGTCATACGAGAGATGCTGATGAAAACAACACTGAGATTTCATCTTATTCCACAAAGAATGGCTGCTATCTAGAAATTAGCCAACAACAAATGCTGGAGAGGCTGTGGAGAAAAAGAACCCTGCATTACTGTTGGTGGGAGTGTAAACTTGTGCAACCATTATTGAGATCAGTGTGGAGACTTCAAAAAACTAAGATTAGAGGTCCCATTTGACCCTGTTATTCCACTCTTAGGGATGTACATGAAAGAATTAAAAGATTCATATCACAGCGACATATGTGCACCCATGTTCATAGCAGCTCAGTTTGTGATAGCTCAATCTTGGAAACAACCCAAATACCCATCAACTTTAGACTGGATGAAGATGTGGTTTTTCTATAAAACAGAGTATTACTCTGCCATAAAGAATGATAACTTTGAGTCATTTATACTGAAATGGATGTACCTTCAGGACATACTCATAAGTGAAATAAATAGGTCACAGATGTGTAACTAAAATATATTTTCCCAGCATGTGAATCTAAAGATATGAATAAGTTCTATAATGTATGATAAATATTGTGAAATGAAAAGTATTCAAAGGAAAATGGGGTGTAGGGGTAAATAACAAGGGGAAATAAATATGATGGTAAAAAAAAAAAAGGAAACAAAGCTTATGTATATAGAGAGCCAGAGGTTGTAGATTGGGTTGGGGAATGGGAAAAAATGAGAATTAAGTTGTGTCATATACTGGTACAAATTCTCAATGTTGAGTGTGATCATGATGTGTATATATAATGTAGCAATAAAGATTCAAATAAAAAAATGTATCCCAGTGTAGGAGGAGGCACTAAAAAAAGGGTGCTAAAAAGGTGCCTTTTCTACTTCTCACTGCTGTCAGTAACTCGCCAGACCCTGGCCACTCACTTCCTTCATCTTGTTGTCTCAGGGCTGCAATTGGTGGAACCCCATGACTCCAGGATGGGTTTACTGAGCTGCATGACTTCCGTAGTACTCACTGTGAAGATCCTGGTCACTGCAGATGGCTGGGCCATCAAGATATTTTCCAGAGCATCCTGTTTAAACCTTGCAAATCATTCTCATACCCTGTGTCACACTCACCTGTCACATATCTGCTCAGACACCTTCTGAAACTTCATTCTGGGGTTTATAGCTTCCTCTCTGCTTACTCCATCTGGGAACTTTTTTGTCCTGCAAGACCACAAGAAGTCGAGTCCCTGGGATCTGGTCCACTACACCAGCCTTCTGCTGTGGCCATCACCCACCAGCCAGTGTTCTTTGTGCTTATGTCCTTCCTCTTCCTCAACTTTCATATGATCACCAAAACTTTGTTAAAGACTGAAATCACACGAGCTCTGGAAGTCAGATCAGCTATTGGCTGTACCAAGTGGCAGGGTGGGTTTCAGTTTCCACCTAAAGTCCATATCTATGTCTCTTGAATACAATGGATTTGTGTCCCTTACATGTGCCAGCCATGTGACTCTAAGCAGTCACTGCTTGTTCTTGGTCTGTTTTCAGATATATGTTGTCAAACATAAAACACAACTAATGTGTGTAGGTTGTTTACAGAGCATGGCCCAGTGCCAGATTCCAGTCTTGTCTATTAGAACTATTCCTATAACATGTGCAGTAACATGTCATATGTCCATTGACAGATGAATGAACAAAAGGACAGAGAAGCTAATAACTTGGTTGGGAACACCTCACTAGAAAACAATGGAACCAGGGAAGAAGTTCAGTAGTTTCTGTCCATTGCTTATTTGTGAACCGAGAGGTCCTTTAGCCTCGATGAAAACAGCTGTGAAGATTTGGGGAGTGGGCTGAGGGGCAACCGGAAGCATCAGCTCTACAACCTTCTTATCCAAGGTCCCCATAAGTCACAAAACCTTAGCAAGGGCAACTCTGTAACAGTTTCAAGCCTCAGAGAGAAGCTATTGGGTCCAGGCAGGAAGATCTCAGGCAATAGCACAAAGGAAGGGAGTCAACAGAAGATGGTACCAGGGCATCAGTGGGGACAGAAGCTCTTTAGTCAACCCAGAGGTGCATCTGTAGGACAGTGTCACTGAGTAGAAGAGCAGACCACAATCTTTGGTTCTGAGCTTGAGCCTGGAGTTTACAGTGAGTGGAGAGGAGATAGGAAGGTGATCAGGAAGCATGTGGTAGGGCCAGCCCTGCAGTGGGTGATGTTTGCAGACAATGAAGTGGAAAGTACAGGAGCCACCATCACCTGGGGGTGGGGGGAGGGCCAGAAGGGCTACTTGCAGGAGCAGCAAAAGATGCAGAGCTGAGACCTAGATCTTCCAAACCTCAGTTTACTGTTAGCCACGCTGATCAGCACATGGTGTAAGGAGAAACAGCAGAGGCTGGAAATAGGAATCCAGTGTGCAGTGTGATGCTGGTGTCATATTTCTGGGACAGTCACTGGACAGGGTCTTAGGAGGTCTCCAAACCCACTTACCCATAGAATTCTGGTATAGGTTTGAAGTGTCTCATTTTGGAAAAACATTTTCAGGACACATCAGTAAGAGGCATAAAGGGGTTTGTTAGGCAGAAATTTTAAAAGTACACACTCTGTTAATGAGTTCTAGAATGTATGATGGATATTGTGAAATAGAAAATATTCAAAGGGAAATGTGGAGTGAGTAATGAGGGGTGAAGGAAAAATGTGATGGCAATAAAAAAGGGAAACAAAGCTTATGTATTTAGGAGGTGGGGGTTGTGGGGTGAGTAGGAGAGTGGGAAAAATGAGAATTAAATTGTGTTATATACTAGTACAAATTCCCAATATTGAGTGTGATCATGATGTGTATATACAATGCACCAATAAAGATAAAAATTAAGGGCCGGAGGATTAGCTCAGTGGTTCCGGCGCCTGCCTCGCAAGTGCAAGGTCCTGAGTTTGATCCCCGGTGACCACATATAATGCTGGGCGTGGAGGCATGCCCACCAACAATCAACACCGCATACCACAATGCCGGACGTGGTGGCTCACGCCTGTCATCCCAGCACTCGGGAGGCAGAGACAGGAGGATTGCTGAGTTCGCGGCGGCTTGCCTGGGCACCATAGTGAGCTCAGGGCCAGCCTGAACTACAAAGCGAGACCCTGTCTCAAAAAGCAAAAAAAAAAAAAATTAATAAAAAAACCCCAAAAGCACACACTCAGAGACAGAGTGTGGTCCTTGAGAGAGAGGCACTTTATGACCTGGAACTGGGGATTGGGGGGGTCTTCAAGACACAGGTGACCTAGGATGTGTGTTGCTGCTATCTGTCGTTACCCATCAGGTTGGGCAGTTTAGTTACTTAGCTTATGAATAGGTAGCTGGCTAGAGAAGGGACCTGTAATAGATTTGGATGATCAGCTACACTGATAAGAGTTAAATAAGGTTAGATGGTAAATCCAAATCTCTGACCAAGGAAGTCTTTAGGCAGCAGGTATCATAACCCCTCTTTGCTGATTACAGCCTCTCCTTACTAGTTCCTGAGGAACTTAAAAATTCAGATTAACTTTTTTTCTTTAAAATCTTAGCTTCCTTTAAACTCTGATACTGAGTAACCATTTCAGACTTACTTCCAACTGATCATTTTAGACTCACAGAGCTGCCTGTAAAAAGTGGTCATTAAACAACTGAGTAACTCCTATGATCTGCTTACCCCAAAAAGTTCTGGTCTGAGGGGCCACATGACATAGCATATTACAGGACCCCTTCTTGAGACCCACAAGGAACTATTTTTCTTCTTATATTTCAAATAAATAAATTTCTGTCTATGATTTCTTTCTTTGACTTCATGAGATAATGGATTTGGTGTGTGTGATGATAGCTGTTTCACACTGGCTTTGTTTCACAGTTTTAGTATCACCTGCTACTGATATCAGGGGAAAAATGTAACTCTCAATATGCTAACTGTTGAGTATGCTTTATTTGTGTTCCTCAAAGTAGAAAAATGAATTCTAAAGAACAATGGAAGTTAAGAATAGGAAAGTTTTGTGAGAATAGGAATAGTTCCTGAGGGACAGGAGGAGTCTCAAGTAGATTGTGAATGAACTCACTTCTCCGAGAAGGTTTTATAGAGCAAAATCATAAGATGAGTATAATGCAGGTCAAAACTATAATCAACCAATAAGATTACAAATATAGCCACTTGGCTAACATTGCTCCAATAGCAGCAATGGCATATGGATGACATCATTAACCCTGGTCAATAATCTGTAGTTAGTCTTGTCTTTAGTCTCAGTCTTCATTTTAGTGGGTAGAAGAGGATGGCCCACTCCTAATGAAATAATGGTTTATTTATATAGGAAATATCAAAAGGGTGGTATTAATCATCTCAAGCTTCCCTTTATCCCTTAAGGAAATATGTAAATCTGGCTGGCATGACTTTAATCTTCTTCAGATGTGCTTCTAGCCATAGCTTCAAGGTGTTTTCATTGTCTGCATGGAATTCCTTGAGGGCCTAGTCCTGACTGACAGCCTGCACTATTTCCACTTAACTACATTACTCTGCAGCAGTCTGGAATCTGAGCTTAGTGGTGATGGAGCCATACTGCCATGCTAATTTTTCAATCTTTAACAGATTATTTTATATTAAATAATATATTAATAGGGTACCAAATTTTAATGCAGCAAAAAGTTTTATGGAATAAACACTGAATCCACAAGTAGCTGGCTAGTTTCCTTTCCTCCAGTGGAGAGCTAGGGCATGGGTAACATATATGCCCTGTTATAGTTTGGATCTTAAATATCCTTTAAGGATATTTTGGTGAAGAATGGACTGCCAACTAAAGGCTGATGGACACTTTAGGAGGTACATTCTTATGGGAAGAAGTAGGTTTCTGGGATATGCCCTTGAGGGACATTCTGGGGTCCAGGAACACTACTTCCTGGGCTCCATGAAGTGAGCAGCTTTGCTCTCCCATGCATCTCTATCATGATATTCTGACTTTTTAAAAATAAATTGAATCTTTATTGGTACATTATATATACACATCATGATCACACTCAACACTCAGAATTTATACCAGTATATGACCCGATTTAATTCTCATATTTTCCTATTCCCCTACCCACTCTACAATCTCCACCCCATATACATAAGCTTTGTTTTCCTTTTTTTAATTACCATCACATTTTTTCTTTCCCCTTTTACTTACCACTACACCCCATTTCTCTTTGAATATTTTCTGTTTCACAATATTCTGACTTTTACAGGTCCAGAACATAGCAAGGCCAAGCCAGCCATGGGCTGAAACCCCTGAGACCATGTGCCATAACCTTTCTTCCTTGAAAGTAGATTTAAAAAATGTTTTTTTTATGGTGATTGAAAGTTGACTAATATATATGCTCATCCTCAAAGGATATATTTCTTTCTTGGGGCAAAATGTTGTATACTGTGTACTTGTTTTTTTTTTTTTCCCTTCTAAAATTCACTTTGGTAATTGTCATGTATTGGTAACTGCATTACTTCACTCTTTTTAGCTCTTGTGTAGGATTACCTTGGGGGATGGATCATAATTTATGTGTGATAGGGGCATTTTGTTTTATTTTGTTATTATAGTCTAAATTATAGTGATTAAGTTGCACTTTGCCTATATACTTTCAATATACAACCTGTAAATTGTAGGATAAACTTCTAGAATTACAATTTCCAGAACAAAGGGCATGTGCCTCTATATAATTTTTTACGTATATTTCTAACTTGACCTTTATAAAGAATAGAAATTTATAAAGTACTGCAGAATGTCATTTCAGTCAACAATAGACCCAATATTCAGTGATGACCCATAAGATCACAATAGATCTGCACTGTTCCTATTGTCTAATGATAACATAGCCATTGCAATGTCATAGCCTAATGCTATGTTTCTTGTGATTCTACCAGTCATATGAAGCATAGCGCATACCACACTTGATGGTAGTAAGTGACTATGTTACTGCTTTAGATATTTCCTGTATTATACTTTTCATCACTATTTTAGAGTATATACCTATTAAAACAGTTTACTGTAAAATTATCTGCTGTATTATATCAGAAATAGCTTCATACATACTGTATTTACTCTGTGTCTTGTATGCATTGAGACTGCACTGAATGACTGAACTAGATTACCTGGATCTGTATATTCTTCATGATGTTCCCATAATAACAAAATCTCCTAATGATGTATTTCTCAGAATATGTCCCTATTGTTCAGTGATGCATGACTGTAACTACATTCTCACAAGTAAGAAACACATATAAAATGTATGTATATGTAATGTATTGCACATATAAGTATATTTTACCTATAACCAAAAAGTTTATTATTAACATAAAAAGGTGAACTCTCCTTTAATTGTGTTAACAACTCTGTTAACTAGTAAAAATAGGTATTGAAATTGAACAATTAAGCAAATGAATGGAGAATTGTGGGAGTCAGTTTGTGGTTCTTTTATAAAATGGAACAATACTCAGCCACAAAGAATGATGAATTAGACATTTATAGTTCAATGGGTGTACATCAAGGCCATATACTTAAGTGAAATAAATAAGAGACACACGTGTAAATACCTAGTAGTTTCTCTGATGTGAAAAAGTGCAAGAGTAAAAGATGACTAAAATGTATAATATATACTGTAAAATAGGAAGCAAAGGTCCAAAAGGGTAGGGGAAGCAGGGAGGGGAAGTCAGAGGAAAGGAAAGAATGAAAATAATATGAGAAAAGAAGGAAAAAACAGAAAAAAAATTTTATAAATAGGGAGGGGTAGAAAGAGGAAGGGAGGGAAGGGGAATGGGAAAACAAGCAAGCAAAAAAACCAAAAAAACCCCAAGAACCAAGATACACCATGTGAAGGTACAAATCCTCAAAAATGAATGTGATCAGAATGTATATCTAAAATGTACCAATAAATTTAAAGGGAAAAGTATGTATGGATGTAGATAGGTTAGTAAGCATGTATATTTCCATCTGTTGTCTGTTGACAAGGTTTAGGAGCAAGGATACCTGTTATGGATTGGATCTAGATGTCCCTCCCAGAGCCTCATGTGGGGAGTTCAAAAGGTATCTGGACGCTGTTATGTGAATGTGGATTAAAGGAGTGGATAATGGAAGCCTTACCCTGGGTGTGGGTGGCTCTAATCAATTGGCTTATAGCTTGGATGCAATATAAAGGGAAAGGGGGGAAGGTAGGTGGCTGCTGGCTCCTGTCTATCCTGCCATGGACTGTTTCTCCTCTGTCATGCTGCCCCACGTTGGAGCCAGTGGACTATGGGCGGAAAATTCCAAAAGCTGTGAGTTAAATACACATTTCCTCCTTTAACTTTGGTGTTGAATATTTTCTTCCAGCAATGAGGAATACTATTCAAGACAATACCTTAATCTATTAAGGCATCGAGGATGTGTCTCAGTGATGGAGTGTGTTTGTACTGCGGCCTTGGGAATGACTCCCAGATTCCTGCTCCCCCCAAAAGTAGCCAACACACTCCTCCTTAGATCTTGCCTTGACTAATAGCATTCTTTAGTGAAATAAACCAGGACTTTCTGGAGAGATGGTTGATTATAGGACTAGGGCAGGTTATCAAATGCATTTATCTTATATGTGATGCTTATAAGATGGTGTTTAGAGCTCTTTTTAGTGCCAAAAATGAAGGAAGTACAAACAAGCAAACCATGCTGAAGACATGTTAAAGGAGCACAGGAACTATATGAAGGAATCCCCAGTGACCAAGCTGGAACCATCTGACCAGTATGATAAATAATGCAGTACTGGATTAAAAAAAGCATAATGTGGTGATGTGTTAATCCATACTGATATAAATAAATGATTAAACAAATAAATAGCATGTGACAGACGAATCTCCCATGCAGAAGAAGCCCAAATAACTTACGCAGATACTGCTTGCCCATGGAGACACTGCAATGATGTGAGGGTACAGAGTTTTAGCCCTGTGGATTCCCCCAAACTAACCAGAGTTGAACCATTAGACAACATCAGGCAAATTCAGCACATAACCAGCAGTGTGAAACTGTCATGGTCATAAAAAACAGGAAAAGTCTGAGCCCTGTCACGATCAAGGGGAGTCAAGGGACATGTGACAACTAAATATAGTGTGGAAACTTGGATCAGAAAACAGGCATTAGGTAAAAACCAAGGAAACCAGAATAAAGTGTGGACATCTGTTAATAATAATACTAATGTCACACCACTGCTTTGCTAGTTGAGATCAAACTACCATATAATTGTAAAATGCTAGCAGTAGGGAAATAACACTGAGAGTATGAAAACCCAGGACTATTCTAAAACTAAAAGTTAGAAAAAGTAGTTTCAACTACCACTTAGATTTACAGTTTATGCTAAAATTAGTTTTACATATGTTTTCATTTACATACACATTTTAATTCTATGACATCACATCATATGTGCTGTTTCAGAATGTAATCTTCTTGTCCGCTGTTTCTCCTCTTACTGCATCAAGCACACACACACAATGGGCCTGTGTCCATTTACACCTGATCACTGTCAACATGGCAAGAATCCAATCCAGTTTCCTCTGTCTGTTTCCTGCTATTGATACTGGTTGCTGTGTGGAGATGTTGAATGGACAGTCTAGGGTTAGACTGCCTTGGTGGGACAGTCACCTTCAGTGTCTATGGGCTGTGGGAAAATAATGCCTTGGGCCTGCGTGTGAAATGCTGACACTTGTATAACACAACCCTCATGAGTCCTGGGAAGATAAGACCTTCTCCAGGGTGCTGGCCTCTCCCACATCACCTTTGGCCTCTCTTCTTGCTCTGTTCTGGTCACAGGGCCTTCCTTCTTTCTGCCTCCTTTTACCTGGCCCATTTTTTATCCCCAGAGCTTGGCAAACCTGTTACTCTTGCCACTTGATCTCAGGAACCTTCATGTTCCTTTAAAAGGATTTCTCGGGACTTCCAAATCTTCCCATTCCGGTTCCTTTATGTTCCTCAAATAATTTACCATTACTTATCATTTTTTTCCTGTGAAATTTATTCAGTTTGTACCTTTACAGTAGAAAGTTGATTCTAGAAGAGTTAAATTCTATTGGTATTTATGGTTGTTACATTCCAGTTCCTCGTGTGATGTTTGCAGCTTTGGGTTGCATGATGAACAAATGTTTTAAAGATCAAACATGATGTTGTAGGCAAAGAATGCTCAGTGAATGTTTAACTTGACACGAAAGCTGTCTCAGTGAGGCAGGCATTATTATCCATTATTCTTAAGTAACAATGAAGTAAAAGGTGAGTTAAAACAGCTCCCCTGCCACCTTCCACTGGTCCAAGGAGGCTGAACTAAGTTTTTCTCTCCCAACAACATGCTTTCCACTCCCAGCAGCAGCTTGTACTGCAGCAGATAGTGTCTGGACAGCATGGGCTTTGTCCAGGGATGTGGGAAGCTGGGCACAATGTGAATAATAATCTTTCTCTGTCTCCCTGTCTGTCTCTCCTTCCAAGAAGAATACATTTGCCCTACTGTAGGTGACCCATCCCATGCCTACTTCATTACCCATAAAAGAGTGTCCTAATAAAAATAAATTTCTTAGGGTAAAATGTAGAACTATACATGGAAACAGTTTATATGGTAAAAATCAAGTGCCAATAAAAAGCATCCATGTTGGAAGCACTGCAAGCTTGGTTCCCCCTGAAGTGCTAGGAATATTTAAAGCTTTTTAGGAAGAAAAATTGTCCAAATATTTGAGAATTAGGGTCAATGTGTAAGCCGTGTGGGGGGAGGGGTATAAGAACTGTGTTTTCCTGAAAATAGAACCTAACAGAAAAAAAGGTTCTGTTCATTACCATGGTGATGCTCAGTGTCCTGCTGAAGATCACACCTCCCTCTTCTCTTCCTTGGTGGCTTCTTTGTAAGGCAGGAAAGGTACCATGATTGGGGCTGACGTTTCTCAATCAGTTTTCAAGGCTGTTTATTTTCGGGTTAGGTCTTATTTTTGGAAAAACAGACAAAGTATCATAGAGTTAGGGGCCTGAAGAACATAAATTGTCTCAATTGGGTGGTTAGAAGTCTAAAATCAAGGTGACAACTTGTTTTTTCTTAACTGACACACAGTAAGTGCATATATATGTATAGGGTGCTGTGTGACTTTCAGCACATATACATAGGGTAATTGGTTGTCTATCATCTCAGACATGTATCTTTTCTCTGTGTTGGGAATACTTGAAATTCTATTGAATAACTGAAAAATAGTTATTCACTGTGATCCATATTACTTTTCTGTACTAGGAAACATCAGACATCATTTTTCCTATTCAACTGGATCTTTGCACCTGATAAGCATCCTCTCTCCACCCCCAGGTCTCTCTCTTGGTTTACAGATGTCCCTCCTTTTCCCCCTGTTTCCTTCATCTACCCTCAGCCACATTAGGTTTGGAGCCCATGTCTCTTCAGTATGACCCCATTTTAAGTAGTTATATCTGCAAAGCCTCACTCTGAATACTCACATTCTAAAGTACTGGGATTATGATGTCAGCATGTGAATGCCAAGGAGATATAATTCAGCCCAAACCCCATGCATATGCAATTATAAAATTGGCAACGTTTAAATTTCCAATCCATGATATTTTAGATATGTGTATGCACATGTTCTTTTTCCTACAATCAAGGTATTGAATGTTCCTGTCTCATTCACCTCTCCACAGAAAGCTTTCTGATGCCATCTCTGGCCAGTCACTCACCTTGTCCCCAGCAACCTCTCACTGTTACTGCAGATTTCCTTGAGTTTTCCTTGAATCTTAGAAAGTAAGTGGGATACAACTGTGTGAATTTGCTGAAGTCTGGCTTTTAGCTTTCAGAGTGATGTCCATGAGATTAATTCATGATGTGGGCTGCATCAATAGTTGCTCTTTTATGGCTGTATAGTATTTCATCCTGTTTATTTCATAAACACATACAGCTTTTTACCCGTGAAACTGTTCGTAGACATTTTGATTGTTTTGAGTTTGGGGGCAAGAATGAAAATAGTGTAAAACTGTGTGGACACCCAGGACTTTGTCTCTCTTGAGTAAATATTTAGGAATGGGCTTTCTTCCTCAGAGGGTGTGTGTATGTATGTTGTCTGTGCATGCATTTGTGTATGTGTTTGTGCTTTTAGCAGAAGCTACCAGAGTGTATTACCATCAGTTTAAATTTATAAAAACAATGTCTAGAGTTCTAATCATTTCATGTCCTCAACAATACTTCATATTTTCTGTCTCTAAAAATTTAGCTTCTCAGTGCCAGGCATGGTGGCTCACGCCTGTAATCCCAACACTCGGGAGGCAGAGGCAGGAGGATTGCTGAATTTGAAGCTTGCCTAGGCTACATAGTGAGCTCAGAGCCAGCCTGAACTACAAAGCGAGACCCTGTCTCAAAAAAATTAGCTTCTCAGGGAATTGAGTGTTATTTTAAATTTGTGTTTTAGTGATGATTGACATAGTTGCTCAATATTACTCAATACTCTGGTAACTGCTTCTAAAGACATACACACACACACACACACACACACACACACACACACACACTGTGTGAGGAAGAAAACCCATTCCTAAATATTTATTCAAGAGAGACAAAGGCATGTGTGTCCACACAGTCTTATACTATTTATATTCTTGCCCCAAAATTCAAAACAATCAAAATGTCTATGAACAGGATCACAGGTAAATATTTAATATTTTCTGCCTTTTAAAATATAGCTTCTCAGGGAATTGAGTGTTTTCTTAAATTTGTGTTTTAGTGATGATTGGCACAGTTGCTCAATTCTCTGTTAATGCTCAATTCTCTATTAATTGCTCAATTCTTATTGTCTATTTAAATGTCTTATGTGCAGAGTATCTGTTTACATTATATGCCAGTTTTTAAATATTTTTGTTTTTGAATTTTGACTCGAGAGAGTTCGTTATATATCTTGCATTTAATACCTTAGTCAGAAATATCTACTGTATGTGGCTTCCTTCTTAATTTTTCTTATTACTGTTTTCCAAAAGCCAGATTCTCCCTCTCTCTTTTTCTTTTTCTTTTTTTGAGACAGGGTCTCACTTATGCAGTCCAGATTGACCTTGAATTTACTAAGTAGACCAGTCTGGCCTTGAACTTCTAATGGGCCTACTTCATCCTCTCAAGGGTTGGATTAGAGGCAAAACCACCATGCCTGGCTCCCCATATGTTAATTTTGGTGAAGCCTGATCCATCAATTTTGCTACTCCGTGGTTCACAGTTTGTGTGTATGAGATATCTAATAAATCTTTGTATACTCAAAAGTTACAAAAACATTTCCACTGTTTATTTTAGGAGCTATTTTTTATCTGTTATATTTGGGGAAATGGTCATTTAAAGTTAGTATTTACATGTTGTTAAAGGCTGTGCCATGTTTTTAATTTGAATTTCTAGTTGTTCTGACACTGCTTGTTGAAAAAGGCATTTTTTTCCCATTGTTATATTGATGATAGCTTCATCAAAACCATTGCCTATGTGTTCATATTTACCTATATTCTTCTTTGGTTCATTGATTTCTGTGTATTTTCTTTTCTTTTTTAATTTGCATGTTTGTAGTACAAAATGATTACATCTATTGTGGGAAGTTAGTACATGTACATAATATACCCTTATTCATTTTTGTCCCCTTTCCTTTCCCTTCCTTTAGCTTTTCTACTGACTTCTTTCCCTCTCCATTTGGAAGAGCTCTATTTTGATTTTTTCTTGAATTCTCTTTTAAATCCCTTTTCCCTTCCTTCCTTTCCCTTCTCTCCATCTTGTTTCCCTTCCCATTTGTTTTTTGAGACAGTCTCATTTTGTAGTTCAGGCTGGCCCTGAACTCACTATGTAGCCCAGGCTAACCTTAAACTCACAGCAATTCTCATGCCTCTGCCAAGTGCTGGGATTACAGATGTGAACCAATACACCCTTCCTTTCCCTTCCCATTTTTTAAAAAATTGAATTCGTTATTGGTACAATTTATATACATCTCACAATCACGTATAACACTGGGGAATTTGTACCAGTATATGACACAAGTTAATTCTCATTTTTACCCATTTCCCTACCCACCCACACCTCCCCACCCCCTTTATACATACTCTTTTATTTTCTTTCTGTATCATATTTATTCCTTCCCCTCATTACTTTCCCACACCAAATTTCCCATGGAAATTTCCCACTCTATAAAAGCTGTCATACTTTCTAGAGCTCATTTGCATCTACAGGTGTTCATGTCAAAGAGAAGATCTGGAATTTGCCTATCTGTGATCTATTGATTTCACTTATTAGTATATCCTCCAGGTGTCTCCTTTTGCACCTAAATGCATCAATCTTGTCATTCTTTATGGCAGAGTAATACTCCATTTTAAGAAAAAAACCACATCTTCTTTATCCAGTCTCCAGTTGATGGGCATTTGAGTTGTTTCCAAGATTGAGCTATCATGAACTAAGCTGTTATGAACAAGGGTGTACATCTGTCTTTCCAATGTAATTTTTAAAATTCTTTAGAGTATATTCCTAGCAGGGGGATAGCAGAGTCAAATGGGACCCCTAGTCCTAGTTTTCTGAGAAATCTCCACACAGAGAAACAATGTGATATTTAAACTTGTGTGTCTGATTTATTTCACTTAAGGGTATGATCTTGAGATGCCATCTATGACCTAAAAATGTCTCAGCATTATGCTCCTTTATGGCAAAGTGCTTCATTGTATGTAGATATATTATTCTTTATTGATTCACCTGTTTATGGATTTAGCTATTATAAATTATGCTGCTATAGTCATACGTGTGCATGTATCACTATAATATGATGACTTTAACTCTTTGGAAGACATCTACCCTACAAGAAGAATAGCTGAGTAAATTAGAATTTTTAGTTTTAGTTTTTTGAGGAATCTTCATACTGATTTCCACAGTGGCTGTTCCAGTTCATACTCCCATTAACAATGCAGAAGGGTTCCTCCCCCTCCCCCAAGTAGCCTCTCTACCATTTGTTATTGGTCAATTCCTTTATGCTAGATATCTTTTCTAAAAACAGATAGAATCTCAATGTTGCTTTAATTTGCATTTTTGAATGCCTGAGATATTGAGCATTTTCTTATGTATTTATCAACCATTTGTATTTATTTATTCATTGTGAAGTATTTTTTTGGAGGCTCATCATGGTTTGGGTCTTTAAACTTTTGGGGGGAGAGTCTAATTTTTTTGAGTTCTTTATAATTGTAGATACAGTATTAGTCTTTAGTTTGAGGAGTAGTTGGCAAACATATTTTCCCACTCTGTAAGTTATCTCTTCAGTCTGTTGGTTGTTTACTTTGCTATGTAGAAGTTCTACAAACTTTCCCTGTATTTAGTGTATTGGTGTATTTTATGTATACATTATGTTCACATTCATCTTTGAGAATTTGGACCTGTACATGACACATCTTGACTCTCATTTATTGCCATTCCCCTGCTCTCCTTACAACCCCACCCCCCCATGTATTTAAGCTTTATTTCCACTTTGCTTTTACTATTACATTTTAAGAAGGTTTTAATTTGATGTAATGCCATTTGTTGATTCTTTATATTATTTCTTGTGTGACTGGAGAAGGAAGAAAAGAGAGTTGTCTTCAACTAATGGAGCTGTAGAAAGCTGTTACTAAAATTCTCCTTTGCAGCTGATAGATTGCTAGGAAATTCCTTTTAGATTTCCTGATGGCTTTAAGATTGTCTGAAAATGCAGAATTTTTAAACTGTGTTTTTAGAATTGGAAAATATTTCAGCTGCACACTTTCAAGATCTATTTAAAAAACATCTTCTCTTAAACATTTTGATATCACAAAACATCATTTCTCTTGTTTTCTCTACGGTTTGTAGTTTTGATTGTTCAGTGCATTGAAATGTAGTGTAAAATTAAAAAAAAATAAGGCCATATTAGTGAGCTGTGGATGTCCTTTTTCATTCATCAACAGCCTAATTTCATCTAAGTAGCCTACACATCTTGTCCTGTATTCAGCCACCAGACACTATTGAACATTAGTATTTGCTGTGCCTGTACCTCATCATAAGTACTTGAAAGTGTTGAAAGCTAAGAGCATGAGCCATGATGTAATTCACCACCTTTTGACATCTTTGAGGATATCACTTGATAATTTTTTTTTTTTTTGAGACAGGGTCTCACTTTGTAGTTCGGGCTGGCTCTAAGCTCACTATGTAGCCCAGGCAAGCCTCGAACTCAGTAATCCTCCTGTCTCTGCCTCCCAAGTGCTAGGATGACAGGCGTGAGCCCCCACGCCCGGCCACTTGATAATTTTTTGCTGCTTTCCCTGTCACAAAGAGCTTCTAATGTGTAATACAGTGAAACCAAATGGCTGGATATTTACTTCTTTCACAAAGAACTACATGAAATCAGATGTTGTCCCCAACATGCAAGATGCCCCATCACTAGTAATTGAAACGTTTTCTGGTCATACCTCTTGTGACACAAAAGCCTCCACCAAAGCATTGCAGATACCTGTTATCCCTTGTTTTCTTCTGGGCAAAGGCACCAGTTTTACCAGATCTTTAGTGATGTCACCAAAAGCATAATGTAAAATTAGTGCTAGCTTCATGAGATTATTTATGTCTGCACTTCTATCCAAGGACATGGAGTAACTGACTGCTTTTTGTAAGTCGGCGAGCTGCTGACTAATATCACTTTCCACACACGAAGCATGATCTTTAACAGTATTTCTGCTAAGTGGCATGTTGGAGATATGTTATATAACTTTACCCTTGTTTTGGAAATCATGAAAAAGGGAAATAGTTTCAGACAACATGGCCCTTTTGATAAACTCCTTATAGGAGAGGGGTTTACTATGTTTTGCTATCCACAGTGAAATTCAAAAGCTGGCTACTGTCACATGATTTATTTTGGAAAGATAGTTGCAAAGACTAAGATACTGGGAATGATACTTTCTCAAATTTCCTCCAAGAAAATTTCTTTTCAGTTTCACCAAGTTCAGCAACACTTTTGTAATTGGTGTTAAAGTGCCATCTGACACCTGAAGTGCAACACACAACACTTTTCACTACCCAGAATACATAACGCTTTCTCATGTTCAATATAAATAACGTTCTCCAGGCCTCTTGGAACAATCTTCCAGTCTCTGTTTTCAGTTTTACTATTTTTGTTGTAATCATTTCCTGGTGTTCAAACCTTGGAGTCTACAGAAACACAGAGCTGAAAAAAAAAGTGAAAGACTCAATGCAAATCTATCCCTTTATCAAAAATAGCTGACACTATTAGTTGATAATGAAGAACTAGAATTTCCTGAATCAAGAATCTATGGCAGTGATTGTCAGCTGGGGCTCCTCTTGAATTTACTGACCACCAGTGCAAGGGGAGAATGTTCCACTGGCCACCAGCTTTTGGCCTGCTCTGAAAAAAATGTACCTGAGTGCATTTCTTACCTTGTGGGGCTTCTGCTAAAATCACAGTCAGCCCAAGAAAATACATATATATCCTTGCTCTTGTTTTCATAAATTCTTCACAAACAATATGAAGTTGCAGAGTCAAGTATACCCGGCGGGAGCACAACACTAAAAGAACTGCAGTGTCTTAATTAGAATATCTCTTTGCTAAATCTTAGGTATTAAATTTCAATTTTTCATAAGAAAACTGAAAGCTAAAATTTTGTGTTATTAAAAGTGAATATAATAAAGCTTATGATTAAGCCAAGCAAATGTATGTATGTACTTGGTAGTGCACTGACCAGCCATGCAAAGGGTTGGATGAGTTGTGGCTAGAGTCACAGCATGGCCCCTGTGTGTGTGTTATCCAGTCTTCCGCTGCCGAGGTGACACTGGGGCCACTTGGCTTGAGCGCTGACAGAGAGGGCTCTGCAGTTTTGTGCTATAGGTTCACCTCCACTGGTATAGCAGCTGATCCACTCAGTTGTATTTATTTTTTGAGCTATTGATGTTAGCTTCATTGTGCATTCTAGGATATCCTTGAGAATTTTGGTGTTCATGTTTCTTGAGGTGCTCCTTTTCATGAAAATACCTTATTGTTCTGTCAATTTTAAATTTTTGCAGGGTACATATATTGGATTTGAAATTGTTATCTTTTATAGCACAAAGCATTTCTCTCAGAGCCCTCCTGGCAATTAAGGTTGATGGTGATAAAACTAGTGTAAATCTAATAGGTTTACTTTTTTTTTTTTGAGACAGGGTCTCACTTTGTAGTTCAGGCTGGCCCTGAGCTCACTATGTAGCCCAGGCAAGCCTTGAACTCAGCAATCCTCCTGCCTCTGCCTCCCAAGTGCTGAGATTACAGGCTTGAGCCACCAAGCCCAGCATCTGTGGTATGAGGTACTTGATTCTCAGTGGGCGTACCATGCCCAGTATTGTTGTATGTGGTTACTGGGGATTGAACCAGGGACCTTGCATTTGCAAGGCAGGCGCTGGAATCACTGAGCCAAATCTCTGGCCCTAATAGGTTTACTTTTAATATATGAGTTATTATTTTTCTCCAACAGCTTTTTCTTTTGTCTCTGTGATTGATTTCTGGGACTGGGACATTATATGGAGAGGGGAACTTCTATTTTGGTTGTGGCTATTTTGGATTTTATATGCTTTACTTAACTGTACCTTTATTTCTTTCCCTATATTTGTAAATTATTTTTGTAATTATTTTGTAAACATTTTTTATATCATTTGTCATGTCTTCTGACATTTCAGTTATTCCTATGAGTCTTCTATGGGTCTTCTTAGCATCATCTACCAGTGGTTTGATCCATTTTCATGTTGTCTTGTTTTTAAGATGTCTCTGAGCAGCTAATTTTGAGGTATCATTGTCTTCTAGTTCTGAAATTCTGTCCACAGATTGGTCAACTTTGCTACTCATACTTTCAATATAACTTTGATTTTCCTTAATTTCTGATAGAAACCTTTTTGTTGACTCTAATTTACTAAATTGTCATTCTTTTCTTGTTAAATTTTGTTTAGCTCACCTAGGTTTTTTTTTTTTTTTTAGTGTCTCCTGAAACTCTGGTATCATTTTAGCTTTTAATTGTTTCTTGTTTAGTTAAATTTGCTAATCTCCCACTGAATATCTCTTTCATTTGACTTTCTTCACTGCTCTTTTTAGTAATTCAGGCATGTGATTTATGCTGTTCTCTTCATTTCTTCCTCAGGGTTTGGCTTTGGGGATGTTGGGAGCTTTGGGGGCATTTTGTTGTCTTATTTTCTCATGTTCCAATAATTATGTGACCAATATCAAGCAAACTTGCTACAGTGGTACTCCTAATCAGCTACAAATCAAGCAAATCAGCTACAGAAGTATCATTCAAGGAAAAGGTGGCATTAACAAAACAAAGAACTAATTATGTGCCACCCTTAATCCTAGAGAAGAAATCCTAAATTTTAGCATAAATAGACAACCTTAATGTATACTAAATGCAACAACTATATCTCCTCTAATGCTAAAAAAAAAAAGAAAATTGAGCTTCTAAAGCTATACTTCTTAAACTACCAGAGGACCAATGAAGTTTATAGTTTTATTATTAAAGGTAAGGATCTTAAAATAGGGTAATGAAGGAAGAAAAAATATAGACCTTTTTTATTGGTACATTTTATTGGTACATTATATATACACATCACAATTATACTCCATATTAAGAATTTGGACCAGTATATGACACAACTTAATTCTCATTTTTCCCCCTCCCCTCTCTCCCCACCCTACCTCCCCCCACCACTATATATACAAGCATTGTTTCCTTTTTTAACCATCATTTTTTATTTCCTCATTATTTACTCCTAAGCCCCATTACCCTTTGAATATTTACTGTTTCACAATATCAATCATGCACTCTAGAACACATTTATAATGTCAGTTTCCCATATTAGAGAAAACATATGATATTTGCACATCTGTGACCTATTTATTTCACTTATGAGTGTGTTCTGAAGGTATGTCCATTGCAGTATAAATGATTCAATCTCATCATTCTTTATAGCAGAGTAATAATACTCCATTTTATTTTTTTAAAAAACCCACATCTTCTTTATCCAGTCTAGACTTGATGGGCTTTTGGGTTGTTTCCAAAATTTAGCTATCATAACCAGAGCTGCCATAAACATGGGTGCACACATGTCACTGTGATATGAATCTTGTAATTCTTTTGTGCATATCCATAGCAGAGGAATAGCAGGGTAAAATGGAACCTTTAATCCTAGATTTTTGAGGAATCTCCACACTGACCTCCACAATGGTTGTCTTAGTCTATATACCTACCATCAGTGGAGAAGTGTTCCTTTTTCTCCACAACCTCACCAGCATTTGTTGCTCGCTAATTTTGAGATAGCAGCCATTCTTTGAGGGGTGAGATGAAATCTCAGTCTTGTTTGCATCTGCATCTTTCGAATGGCCAGTGACTTTGAGCATTTCTTCATATACTTCTTAGCTGCTTTTACTTTTTTCTCAGAAAAGTGTCTGTTCATTTCAGTTACCCATTTTTGAACTGGGTCTTTAAATTTGGGAAGACTGATTTTTCAAATCTCTTTATATATTCTAGATGGTACCCCTTTTCCTGAGGAATTACTGGTAAAGATTTTTTTCCCATATTGTTGGTTGCCTTTTTGCTCTGCTGATGGTTTCTTTTGCAGTGCAGAAGATTTTTTAATAGAAAGAGATCTCATTTGTTGATTTCTTCTGGTAGCTATTGTGCTATAGAGGTTTTGTTCATAAAGTCTTTCCCTAAGCCAATGTCTCCAAGAGGTTTACCTAACCTTTTTTGTAGCAGGTTTAGAGTTTCTGTTTTAATATTTAGGTCTCTCATCTACTTTGATTTTAGTTTAGTACATGGTGAAAGCGATGTATCTAGCTTCCATCTTTGGCAGGTTGAAGCCCAGTTTTTTCAGCACCATTTGTTAAAGAGGCTGTCTTTCCTCCATTGAGGATGTTTGGCTCCTTTGTCCAAAATGAGGTGGCTTAGTGTATCTGGCATTGTTTCTGGATCTTCTAATCTATTCCACTGATCCTCAGGTCTGTTACTTTGTCAGTAACGTGCTGTTTTTATTATAGTGGCTTTGTAGTAAAGTTTCAAGTTGGGGATAATAATATCCCCAGCCATGTGCTTTTATTCCTAGAATTGCTTTTGCTATTCTAGTTCTCTTGTGGTTCCAGATGAATATTTGAATGATTTTTCTCTAGACCTGTGAAATATGCTGTTGGAATTTCCTTTGGGATTGCATGGAATCTATATAGTAGTTGTGGGAATAAAGACATTTTGATGATGTTGGTTCTTCATACCCAGGAACAAGGATATCTTTCTATTTTCTGATATCCTTTTCAATCTCCTTTTTCAAAGTGTTGTAATTTCTGAAGTAGAGGTCCTTTGCATCCTTTGCTAGATTACCTCCTAGATATTTCATATTTCTGGGTGCTTTATTAAAGGGACTGAGGGCACAATTTCTTTCTCTATCAACCTACTATTTGTGTATAAAAATGTGACTGATTTTTGAGCACTGACCTTGTATCCAGCTACACTACTAAATTTGGTGATTAAGTCTGGCAGTTGTTCGGTGGAATTTTTAGGGTCCTCTAGATAGAGTATTATGTCATCAGCAAATAATGACAGTTTAACTTCTTTTCCTATATTTATTCCCTTTATTTCTTTTAATTGTCTAATTGTAATGGCTAAGGTTTCTAGCACTATATTGAACAGGAAAAGTGACAGTGAACATCCTTGTCTTGTTCCTGATCTTAGCCTGAAAGATTTCAGTTTTTGACCATTTAGGATGATGCTGACTGTTGGTTTCTCATAAGCAGCTTTTATTAGGTTGAGATACAGTTCATCTATTATGAGTTTCTGGAGTGTTTTAATCATGAATAAGTGTTGGATTTTGTCAAATGCTTTTTCTGCATATATTGAGATGACCATATGGTTTTTGTCTTTGAGTCTGTTGATATAGTGAATAATGTTTACTGATTTATGTATATTGAACCATCCTTGCATCCCTGGGATGAAGCCAACTTCGTCAGGGTATACAATCTTGATAATTCTCTGTATTCTATCTGCTAGTATCTTAAGGATTTTGAAATCAATGTTCAATAGGGAAATTGGCCTGCAGTTCTCTTTTTGGGTTGCATCATTTTTCCTTTTGGAATCAAGGAAATCATTGCTTCAAGGAATGAATTTGGGGGTGCTGTTTCCCCTTCAATTTCATTAAAGAGCTTGAGAAGTAGTGGTATTAACTCTTCTTTGACAGTTGCTAGAATTCAGCAGTAAAGCCATCAGGATCAGGACTTTATTTTGTTAGTAGATTTTTTGTTACATGTTCAATTTCACAAATTGATTTTGGGATATTTAACATTTTTATAACCTCTTCATTCAACTTTGGAAGTTCATATGTGTCTAGAATCTTTACATTTCTTCTACACTTTTTATCTTATTGGAATACAAATTTTCAAAGTCTGTGTTTATTATCCTCTGGACTCCATTGGATCAGTGGTGATTTCCCCTTTTTCATTCCTAATAGCATGGATTTGAGTCTTTTTCTTCCTTTGTTTGATAAGATTGGCTAGGGGTTTGTCATATTTGTTAATCTTTTCAAAGAATCAACTCTTAGATTCATTGATATTTTGTATGATTCTCTTAGTCTCCATTGAATTAATTTCTGCCCTGATCCTTATGATTTCCTCCCTAGTATGAGCTTGGGTTTGTTTTGTTCCTGTTTTTCTAATAGCTTGAGATTTAGCACTATTTTGTTTATTTGAGCTTGCTCTATTTTCCTGGTATAGGCATCTACTACTATGAATTTCCCTTATAAAACTGCTTTCATTATATCCCATGAATTCTTGTAAGTTGTACTGGGATTATCTTTTAATTATAAAAACTTCAATTTCTTTCCTGATTTCTTCTGTGATCCATTGGTTGGCAAGCAGAGTATTATTAAATTTCCATGTATTTGTGACCATCTTGGGTTTTCTTTTGCTATTCAGCTCCAATTTCAAGGCACTATGTTCTGATATATACAGGGCATAACATCAATTCCTTTACACTGACTTAAGTATGTTTTATGAACTAGTATGTGGTCTGTTTTGGAGAATGACCCATTCTCTGGGCAGCTGAGAAGGTGTATTCTGATTTTGTTGGATTAAATATTCTGTAGGCATCTATTAATTCCATTTGTTCAAAGGTTTGGTTCAGTTCAAATATGTCATTACTGAATTTTTGTCCAGTTGATCTATCTGGTTGTGACAGCAGGGTATTGAATTCCCCAACTACATTGTATTAGTGCTTATCAGAGTTTTCATATCTGTTAATATTTGTTTTATATAGTTGAGTGAGTTGGAATTTGTGCATAAATATTTATGAACGTTATCTCTCTCTCCCTTGGATTGTTCCCTGTACAAGGATGAATTGTCCTTCTTTGTCTCTCTTAATAAATTTTGTCTAGAAATCTATTTTATCTGCAAATAGGATAGCCACTCCTGCTTTTTTGCAGTTTCCTGTCACCTGGAGAATTGTATTCTACCCTTTTACTTTCAGTCTGTGGCTTTCTTTCTGAATTAAGTGGGTTTCTTGTACATAGCATGTTGTTGGATCTTGTTTCTTAATCCATTCTGCCAGTCTGTCTTTTAATTAGTCCACTGATTAACATTAATGGTTATGACTGATATCACCTGCTTTATACCTGTCATGGCTCTTTGTTTCTTTGCTTTTCCCCTTTTCACTCAGTTTCGTGTCTTGCTCACGAAATTCAAACTACTAGGTCGCATGAGTTTGTGACCTTCATTGTCCGCGCCCCCCCCCCCCCAAGATATTCTTTAGAATGTTTTGGAGTGCAGGTTTTGTATTTGAGAAGTTCTTTGGGTGTTCTTTGTCATGAAAGTATCTTATTTCTCCATCAATTTTGAAAGATAGTTTTGCAGGATACATCAATCTAGGTTGGAAGTTGTTTTCCTGCAATGCTTGAAACACTTCCTTCCAGGCTCTCCTTGCACTGAGTGTTTGCATTGAAAAGTCTGCTGTGATCCTGATGGGCTTCCCTTTATGGTTTTTTTTTCTTTTCCTTAGCTGCTTTCAGTATTTTATTATTTTTTGGATATCTGGAACCTTGATAATTATATGTCTGGGTATAGACTTTTTAATATCATGGGGTTTTGGAGTCCTATATGTCTCGTTTATCTGTATGTCCAATTCTTTTCTTTTTCCTGTGAAGTTTTCTGCCATTATATCTGTGAACAGTTGTTTTATGTCTTTTGCACTGTCTCCTGTTTCTTCACTGACTCCAATCTACCTTATATTATTCTTCTTTGAGTCATCTAGGAGCTGTTGAACTGATTTCTTATGGTCCTTGCCATTTTCCATATTTATTCCGTTCCTCTTCATTGGCTGTGGGCCTGTCTTCTAGGTCTGAAATTTGGTTTTCAGCTTCATTCATCATACTTCACAAACTTTCATTTGCATTTTTGATCACCTGGACCTCTGCTTGAAGCTCTTTATAATGTTCCATTGTTTTTGTTGTTTGAGCTTCTATGCTGTTCCTGATCTTTTCTTTTTTTATTGGTACAATTTACATACATCTCAAAATCACATATAACATTGGGAAATTTGTACCAGTATATGCCACAAGTTAATTCTCATTTTTACCCATTTCCCTACCCACTCCCCCTCCTCCCCCCTTTATACATGCTCTTTTATTTTCTTTCTGTATCATATTTATTCCTTCCCCTCATCACATTCCCACACCAAGTTTCCTATAGAAATATTCCACTC
>PVIC010016904.1:8100-33464 GCA_004025085.1 Thryonomys swinderianus
TTTACTAGCTGTTTGTCAGACAAAGGGCTATTATCTACAATATACAAGGAACTTAAACAAATCAGTCTCCCAAAGTTTAAAGACCCAATTGAAAAATGGGCATCTGAAATGAACAGACATTTCTCAGAGGTAGAAGTCAAAGCAGCCAAGAAGCATATGAAGAAATGTTCAACATCACTGGTCATTTGAGAGATGCAGATGAAAACAACACTGAGATTCCATCTCACTCCACAAAGAATGGCCACTATTACAAAATCAACCAACAATAAATGCGGGCGAGGCTGGTGGGGAGAAAGGAACCCTTCTCCACTGCTGGTGGGAGTGTAGACTTGTGCACCCATTGTACAGATCTGTGTGGAGATTCCTAAGAAAACTAGGACTAGAGGTCCCATTTGACCCTGCTATCCCCCTGCTAGGAATATACCCAAAGGAATTTTAAAAATCACATTGGAAAGACACATGTACACCCTTGTTCATAGCAGCTCAGTTCGTGTTCGTGATAGCCCAATCTTGGAAACAACTCAAATGCCCATCAACTGGAGACTGGATAAAGAAAATGTGATTTAAAAAAAAAAAAAAAGGGAGTATTACTCTGCCATAAAGAATGAAAAGATTGACTCATGTATGTGCAAATGGAGACAGCTGGAGGACACACTAATAAGTGAAATAAATAGAACACAGATATGCAAATACCAGATCTTTTCTTTGATATAAGTACCTGTAGGGGTAAAGGAGCTCTAGAATGTAGGATAGTTTTTGTAGAATGGGAAATATCCAAAAGGAATTTGGTATGGGAACGTAATGAGGGGAAGGAATAAATATGGTTTGGAAAAAAATAAGAGACTATGTATATAGGGGTGGGCAGGGATGTGGGTAAAAATGAGAATTGAGGGCCGGTGATTTAGCTCAGTGGTTCCGGCACCTGCCTTGCAAGCAAAATGTTCTGAGTTTGATCCCAGTAACCACATACAATGCTGGGCGTGGTGACTCATGCCCACCAACAATCAATACCACATACCACATACCACAATGCCGGGCATGGTGGCTCACACCTGTAATCCCAGTACTCGGGAGGCAGAGGCAGGAGGATTGCTGAGTTCGAGGCTTGCCTGGGCTACATAGTGAGCTCAGAGCCAGCCTGAACTATAAAGTGAGACCCTATCTCAAAAAAAAAAAAAAATTACTAAATAAAAAAGGCCTGAGATTTAGCTTAGTGTGGCACCTTGCCTGCCTTGTAAGTGCAAAATTTTGAGTTTGACCCTGGGTACCCATAAAAAAAAAAAAAATTAAGATCTGTACTACTCCAAAGAAGAGTTCAATTTTAAAAAAACGATCTGAATTAAAGCTTCCACATAGATACTTATTGTGGGAAGATCACAACCAGTGAATGAAAGGTTTATAAAAAACCCTACAATCTCATTACCTGAACTTTGATTGAATTTAGATGTATTAATCTTAGCATTTCTAAAGGTAGAACCATTAGACATAAGAAAGTATGAAATACCTAGCATATTGCTTATGAAGTACTCTTGCCAAAACCAGCTCAATTTGAATGTAACCAGGCCTTTAGAACAAATTAAAGAACACTATAAGAAAAGCAACAGAAAAATTCTAAATGTAGACTGATTTCCCAGGGGAGATCAGACTAAGATTTGTTAAAAAATCAACAGTTGCTGGGTGTGGTGGCTCCCGCCTGTAATCCCAGCACTTGGGGAGGCAGAGAAAGGAGTATTGCTGAGTTTGAGGCTTGCCTGGGCTACATAGTGAGCTCAGAGCCAGCCTGAACTACAAAGCGAGACCCTGTCTCAAAAAAAAAAAAAAAAATCTTTTAAGTGAGGAAACTCGAATATGGATGGACATTATTAAATAATGGTACTATAACTACATAAGAAAATGTCCATATCATGAATTCTTTAGTAATGTATGTAAGGGTAATATGATTGGGAATTTTAAAAACATACCTTAGTAAGAAACAATCCAAATTTACACCAACAGAAAAGAGAATATGCAAACTACAGTACGGTAGGGTTTCACTGAAGAATACTATAATCTGATTGATACAAAAGAACAATGCACAGATTAGCTAAATAATACAGGTGAAATACCAAGTTCTAAAAGTCATGTTCAACCTCATACTCTTGCCATCAAGTTAAAACACTGATCCTAAAGTTTTTTAGAACGTCACATAGACCAACCCTACAAAGTACAAGTATATAGTTGTACCTCACTTTAACCTCCAGGATCAAAGGCATCAATTTGCTTCAGGAAAGGGAGAGAGAAAAAAAAAAGGGGAATTGGGTGGGGTAGATGGATGCAGGTTGGTCAAAAAGGTTTAAGGCTTTTTTTTTGCAACAAATTGCCAGGGTACTTGTTAAAATTTTAGTTTGGCCTGATGCTACACATCTGTAATTCCTGTACTCTGGGAATCAAAGACGGCAAATAACAAACTTAGGTTCATGCTGAGTAATTTAGTGAGTAGACAGGACTTTGTCTTAAAATAAAAACAAAGTTGGTGCTGCAGGGTCAGTGTGAAAGCCTTGTGTTTAATTCCCAGTACCACACAAACAAACAGAAATTTTATGTGGCACAAAGAGAAGGAAAACTGGGTCAGGGATTCAATTCAGTGGTTCCAGCGCCTGCCTAGCAAAGCACAAGGTCCTAGTTCCATCCCTGGTAACCACATACAACAATACTAGGCATGGTGACTCATGCCCACAAGCAATCAATACTATATACCACAGTGCCAGGCGTGGTGGCTCCTGCCTGTAGGCTGTATCCCAACACTCAGAAGCAGAGGCAGGAGAATTGCTATGAGTTTGAGACTTGCCTGGGCTACAGCGTGAGCTCAGGGACTGCCTGAACTACAAAGGGAGACCTTGTCTCAAAAATAAAACAAAACAAAAACAACACAAATAGGATCATAGAAAACTGTAAGTTTTAAGAAAACAACAGAAAATAAAAATAGCCTACTGTCTACTAAACAAGTTAAATATGTAACTGATTATTTTCCCATCATGAAAACCAAAGAACAAACTGCATTAGCAAACTCTTCAGGTCCCAAGATTATTTATGACAGAAAATAATCTTGATACTAGTCTGATATGGGTGTTATCAGAGAAGAAAAAAAAAAGCCAGTTTCACTCAGGATAGTTGATAAAAACTACTAACCAATTTTTTTTTTTTTTTTTGAGTCAGGGTCTCACTTTGTAGTTCAGGCTGGCTCTGAGCTCACTATGTAGCCCAGGCAAGCCTCGACTCAGCAATCCTCCTGCCTCTGCCTCCCAAGTGCTGCAATTACAGGCTTGAGCCACCAAGCCTGGCTAACCAAAATATTTACCTGGATGCAATAATATATAAGAAGAAAACTATACCATAACCAAGTTATATTTATTCTGTTCAGGCTGGCCCTGAGCTCACTATGTAGCTTAGGCAAGCCTCAAACTCAGCAATCCTCCTGCTTCTGCCTCCCAAGTGCTGTGATCAGAGGCTTGAGCCAGCAAGCCCAGCTAACCAAAATATTTAACTGAATGCAATAATATATAAGAAGAAAATGATACCATAACCAAGTTATATTTATTCCATGTATGAGATTGGTTTAACATTAAAAAACAAAATCAAGGGGCTGGAGATTTAGCTCAGTAGTTCCAGCGCCTGCCTCGCAAGCACAAGGTCCTGAGTTCGATCCCGGTAACCATATACAATGCTGGGCATGGTGACTCACGCCTGTAATCCAAGCACTCGGGAGGCAGAGACAGGAGGATTGCTGAGTTCGCGGCAGCTTGCCTGGGCTACATAGTGAGCTCAGGGCCAGCCTGAACTACAAAGCGAGACTCTGTCTCAAAAACAAAAACAAAAACAAAAAAGGGACCGGAGGGTTAGCTCAGTGGTTCCGGCGCCTGCCTCACAAGCGCAAGGTCCTGAGTTCAATCCCCGGTAACCACATATAATGCTGGGCGTGGAGACACGCCTACCAACAATCAACACTGCATATCGCAATGCTGGACGTGGTGGCTCACGCCTGTAATCCCAGCACTCAGGAGGCAGAGACAGGAGGATTGCTGAGTTTGCGGCGGCTTGCCTGGGCACCATAGTGAGCTCAGGGTCAGCCTGAACTACAATGTGAGACCCTGTCTCAAAAAGCAAAAAACAACAAAAAAAACAAAATCAATAGAGAGCCAGACATGGTGGCTCACACCTGTAAGCCCAGCACTTGGGAGGCAGAGGCAGGAGGATTGCCATGCGTTTGAGGCTTGTCTGGGCTATGTAATGAGCTCAGGGCCAACCGGGACTACAAGACACCCAGTGTCAAAAAACTAAAAACAAACAAACAAACAAAAAAAAAAAAAAACAACAGTGGAGAAACTTTGGTTTCTATTCAAAGTGGAGGACTAGATTTACTCTGAAACAACTACAAACAAACCAGACTATTTAATAGAAAGTAAAAAAAGACATTGACAGGCACTTCACAACAGAGAAAATTCAAACCACCTATACACTCACACACACACAGACACGCACACACACACACAAATACATATAGGTACTCAATATCCTTAGTCACCCAGGAAATGAGGACACCAACTATAGTATGAAACCCCTACTTGCCCACTAGAATACTCTCCAAAACCCTGGTAAAACAGAAAGGAACAGTGATACCAATGTAGGCTAGCATGCAGAAGAACTATTATTCTTTCATAGAACCCCTTGAAAACTGTTTAATAGTATGTATTAAAGACAAGCATATACAAATGACCCAGGAAACCCAAAAGTGTTATCTTTGGAAAGATATATATATATGCACAAAAACATGTAAACTAATATTCATTAATGGTGATATTTACAATGGTCCAAAAGCCATAAATCATTTAGTTATTAACATATACAAAGTATAAATTAATCAGGACAATCTATATATCAAAATACCATATTTTTGCCAGGCGTGGTGGCTCATGCCTGTAATCCCAGCATTCGGGAGGCAGGTGCAGGAGGATTGCTGAGTTTGAGGCTTGCCTGGGCTACATAGTGAGCTCAGGGCCAGCCTGAACTACAAAGCGAGACCCTGTCTCAAAAAAAAAAAAATTTTTTTTTAAATGCTGTTACAGCAGGGCGTGGTGGCTCATGCCTGTAATCTCAGCACTCGGGAGGCAGAGAGGAGGATTGCTGAGTTTGAGGTTTGCCTGGGCTACATAGTGAGCTCAGGGCCAGCCTGAACTACAAAGCAAGACCCTGTCTCAAAAAAAAAAAAAAAAAAAAAAAAATGCTGTTACATTCCACCAAGTAGTGTTAGAAGACAAAATAAATACTAGCTTTGTGGGGGTAGGTGTTTCTGGTGGCTGAAAAGCTGCGGAATGTGTTTACTCTGCAATAATCTATGGAGCTGTTCATTTAAAATCTGTATGGTTTACTTCAATGAAAGTTTCCTCAAAAAACACTTTGTACCCTAAAATACTTTTCAATCTGACAATGTATTTTATTGGTAATTTCCCCCCCCCCAAGTACTAGGAGTTGAACTCTGGACCTTGTGCTTGCCAAGCAGGCATGGCCTAATTGAGCTACATCCTTGCTCCTCACTGATAAGTTTTAATTATTAAATCAGGTTACCTATGCTTGCTTTGGCAGCACATATATTAAAATTAAATCGGGTATTAAAATACATTCTGAAACTTGAGAAAAGAAAACCAAGTGAAATGTTTCTATCACAGCCATTATTTTAATCTGCCTAGAGTAAGTTTTCTATCCCCGTTCTCTTAATGATACATCTCCTCTGCTGACTACAGGGGTGTGAAGAACACTGTAGTAGCAGAGACTGACCTAAGGTCAAAGCACCTAGCCCACACTGTCAGGCACAGTGTAGGAACCCAATAAACACCTGACCATAAATAAGAGCACAGAGAACCAAACAAACAGCAGTTGGCAGAGTCCTCTCTCCAGGTCAGAACCGTGGTGTGAGGTGTGGCTCCCGCCCACTCACAATGCAAGGCCAAACAACGCAAGGCCACCAACAGCTCTTACTTTAGTCACTGACATACCAGTTTCAGAATGTTTGTCCACCTCATAAAAATGACCAAATTTTGGGCCGAAGGGTTAGCTCAGTGGCTCCAGTGTCTGCCTCGCAAGCACAAGGTCCTAGGTTCGATCCCTGGAAACCACATACAATGTTGGGTGTAGTGACTCACACCCACCAGCAATCAATACTACATAAAACAGTGCCAGGCGTGGTGGCTCACGCCTGTAATCCCAGCACTCGGGAGGCAGAGGCAGGAGGATTGCTGAGTTCCAGGCTTGCCTGGACTACATAGTGAGCTCAGAGCTAGCCTGAACTACAAAGCGAGACCCTGTCTCAAAAAAAAAAAAGACCAAATTTCACTTTAAACACTTGAATTAGTGCCTAGTGGTAGAGCACACACCTAGCAGTAATAGGAATGCTGGAGTTTGATCCCCAGTGGCAACACCAAAACAAAACACTAGTATATATTCAACATACATCTTTAGAAATATTTGTCACATTCTGGGAAACAAGAGAATATCAGACTTTGAGTCTTTGTTCTGTCTTTTAGGTGATAACACCTTCAGCCATACAGCACTTTTACACTACCACTGACCCCCAAAGCCCCTTTAGCAGCTATACTGTCAATTGCTCTTTGGTCTTCTTCCAGGTTCCTTAAAATTTCTTGTCCAGGTTATCATGTAACTGTACTTTTTAGAACTATACGCTAAAATATTATGTGAATGGCAGTGTTTAATAAGAGATCCCATTTCTAGGATGTAGCTCAGTGGTGCCACCGCCTTCCTGGTAAGTGCAAGGTCCAGAGTTCAATGCCCTACTCCCCCCCCCAAAAAAAATTATTATGAGTTATGTTGGTTAATAACTACTATTCTTTTCTTATGAAGCTTTCGCACTCTTCAAAACAGCTAACTGTATATAGCAGTAACAGTTAGTACCCAGCATTTACTTAGTAGTTAATGTGTGTTAGGGACAATCCTAAGTGCTTTTTTTTTTTTTTTGAGACAGGGTCTCTCTTTGTAGTTCAGGCTGGCCCTGAGCTCACCATGCAGCCCAGACAAGCCTCAAACTCAGCAATCCTCCTGCCTCTGCCTCCCAAGTGCTGGGATGACAGGCTTGAGCCACAATACCCAGCACTGTGGTATGTGGTGCTGATTGCTGGTGGGCTTGAGTCACCACACCCAACATTGTATATGGTTACTGGGATGGAACTCAGGACCTTGTGCTTACGAGGCAGGAGCTAGAACCACTGAGCTAAATCTCCGGCCCCCTAAGTGCTTTTTTATATATTATTAATTTGTCATTTAAAAAGAAATGTACATCGGCTGGGTGTGGTGGCTCACGCCTGTAATCCCAGCACTCAGGAGGCAGAGGCAGGAGGATTGCTGAGTTCAAGGCTTGCCTGGGCTACATAGTGAGCTCAGGGCCAGCCTGAACTACAAAGCAAGACCCTGCCTCCAAAAAAAAAAAAAAAGGGCCGGAGGGTTAGCTCAGTGGTTCCGGCACCTTCCTCGCAAGCGCAAGGTCCTGAGTTTGATCCCCGGTAACCACATATAATGCTAGGCGTGGAGACATGCCCACCAACAATCAACACCCATACCACAATGCCGGGCGTGGTGGCTCACGCCTTTAATCCCAGCACTCGGGAGGCAGAGACAGGAGGATTGCTGAGTTCAGGGCGGCTTGCCTGGGCACCATAGTGAGCTCAGGGCCAGCCTGAAGTACAAAGCGAGACCCTGTCTCAAAAAGCAAAAAAAAAAAAAAAAAAAAGCAAATGTATGTTTAAAAACTGACCTTAGTTGTTGCTCAGCTGAGTTTGGTTTAAAGCTCAATTATAAACCTGGGCTGAGGATATGGCTCTGAGGCAGCATGCTTGCCTAGGTTCAGTTCCCACCATACACACATACATGCACACACACATGTGCACACATGCTGCAACAGCTAAATCATGAGTCCACTGGTAAATCTCAGATTTACACTAAGATTGATTAATCTAAAACTACACTGGAATTTCAGCACTCTGGAGACTGAGCCAGGATGACAGCCACTAGTTCAAGACCAGCCTGGTGTATACAGTGAGTCCAAGACTACCCTGAACTAAGAATCCCTCTCAAAAAAATATTGAAATAAATTATAAAGATCTGAATTTCCCAGTCCTTTCAATAAGGGACTGTCATTGAGATAATCCCTGATAGGGATTTACTAATGCCTATAGTGAAAGCAAAATCAAATTTATTATTTCTATTTCCTAAACAAGTCCAATTTTAAGTTGTCAATATTTACTCAAAACAGTCGTTGCTATAATTTCTACTTACATGACTTTCCCTAAATCCAAGAACAAGTCTAATCTCTGCTCCCCTGCTCCTGATTTAGCACCTCAATATCTGAGGACAAATACATTGTATCTAATGGCCCAGGCTACTGATTTCTAGGCTAAATGAACTTGTTCCTATATCCGTTTCTCAAGAGGCCAGAATTCCCAGACTTTTCATTTTAATTAGTGACCACTCTTTCATCAATACAAATACAGTGGATTTTCTGCTGTGTTGTGACTCCTCTAGAGCCTGCACACAAACCCTTATGTGTAGGCTAATCTTATTTGATGTTTCCAGCTCACTCCTGACAAGTACTGAAATGAAAGTAGCTCGCAGAAGAAAAACTGATGGTTGTGGAAATCACTCATGTTCTAAAACAGGAACATAATGGCATTAACTTAATGGCAGAAGTAGACCCAGAATGCAGGTCTTCCGAATACTAATGCTTCCAACACACCAGCAACAATCCAAATACTGCATTGCATCTTTACATAAGGTGCAATTTTACATAAAGAGCATCTCTACATAAAGAGCAGCAATCCAAATACGGAAAGTATGGAAACAGATGACACACATGTAGGGAAAAAAATCTTCACAAGATTTTCTTCAATTGAGCCTCTTTGTTTTTGGTGAGATTACTACTGATTAATATAATACTCATCCGAATTTTTTGAAAAATGTATATAAGATCCCATCGTAGAAATAAAAAGGTCCAACAATAATCCTGGTGTAATATAACTTATTTAAGAACACAACTTTACTTTTAAAAAGCTTAACATACAAGTAAGTGGTTAACTTATATAAAATTATACCCTGCAAAATGGTTTGTGGTAATGAGTTTGCTGTTATAACATTATGATTTGAAATATAAAAGCTACATGAACACATGCAAACATAAAATTAATTTGTTAGTATATATAGAGCTCCAAGGGTCAAATCATTCAATATCAAGCCATTAATATGTAAGTAGTTAAAACCAAAATATTTGCCACTAAGAGTCTCATGATACAATATACAAATAAATCTACTAAACAGAAAAGGCTAAATGAAGTTGTAAAGCATGAAGATTATGAAGAGTTTCAAGCACTAACTGCAAGGACATTTATGAAACTTCACGTGTTAGGTGAAATGCAGCAACCAGGGATGGCACTGTGAGCAAGCAGCATGAATGGTCGCATTCTCTAAAGTTCCAGGTGACATTCAGCTTCTACTACAAAGGGAAGGATTCCCCCCATTACAGAGGCACTGGTACACTGCCCTCTGTACCTGGCACATCCTGGGGGAGCTCGGATGCCACCTTCTTCTCTGCCATGTTGCTGCTATCATGGGTTTCTGAGAGACACCCCACAGGGCTCCTCCCTTGAGAGGGACTAGTCTCTTCTGAAGAAGCATTTGTTGTGTTGTCGCCAAGATTTGCTGCCACAGAGTTACCTTTATCCCCAACTTCTGTTGGCTCTACAGCAAAATGTACAACAAAACTTTAAAGATATCCTTCAAAACTGCTTTTGGACAAATGGCCACATTCAACCAAGTACTAAAAATGATTAATCACCAGAAAACCTGCTTCTATTTGATAGTCATTTAAAAGCAATTAGATTTTGGGATATTTTTGCAACAGGTAACCCAAAGATTATTTAAGTGTGTTTAATATATTAAGAATGTTTTAAGTAATAAAAAATGAACATACTTTATCACATGCAAGTGTATATTCTGGTATAAATATAGTAATTTTTCACCAACACATCTCACAGGGAAGAGCAACTTGGTAGAAGGTTAAATAGAGATTTAAGTATAACATTACCACAGATCTATCAATACATAAAATTCATTGTAGCTGTTATGCATGTTACAAGGAAGGAGAGTATCCTAGTCTCCTTAGAAACAAAGTTGAGATTTGCAGTAAAAAATTTTCATTTTCATTTTGCAATAAATTGGCAAGTTCATAAATACTGCTTAATAAAATACTTCTTTTTAACCAAGTAATTCTTTTACCCTCAGATCTTCCTTGCTCTGGATCATCCTCTGGTGATTTGTTGTCATCATCTTTCTCCTGGGACTGGTCTTCAAGCTCCTCTCTGCTTTTCTCAGCCTCTTTACTGTTGCTATCTTCAGTGTCGTTTTTGTCCTTTTCTATTTCTTCTGGGCTTTTAACATTATCAATGTCTCCCTTTTTGGCTCTTATGGATTCCAAAATTTCTTCTATAATGGAAAACAAATTTAAAAATTTTATTTCTATATATAATCAAGTACAAGAGTATTATGAGGTTGTTTTAATAGAGAAAAATTATTTTAAAAGTACAGAGCTGTGAAAAAAATCAAGATTATAAATACAAAACCTTTTTACAGAACTCAGCCAATCTGTGTTATCCTCATTTCTAGAAAATACATGCTAATTAGATTCTTTCTTTAAAAAAAAGAAGTACACGCCGGGCGTGGTGGCTCGCGCCTATCATCCCAGCACTTGGGAGGCAGAGACAGGAGGATCGCTGAGTTCAAGGCTTGCCTGGGCTACATAGTGAGCTCAGGGCCAGCCTGAACTACAAAGAGAGACCCTGTCTCAAAAAAAAAAAAAAAAGAAGTACACAAGTCTATTCAAACTGAGACTTGCTACAAACCCTCTGCCACAGGCAGAAATTGACAACTGACCTAGACTTAGTCTGAGCAGCATACTTTAAGAATTAAAAACCGGACCGGAGGGTTAGCTCAGTGGTTCCGGCACCTGCCTCGCAAGCGCAAGGTCCTGAGTTCAATCCCCGGTAACCACATGTAATGCTGGGCATGGAGACTCACACCCACCATCAATCAACACCGCATACCACAATGCCGGGCGTGGTGGCTCACGCCTATAATCCCAGCACTCGGGAGGCAGAGACAGGAGGATTGCTGAGTTCACGGCGGCTTGCCTGGGCTCCATAGTGAGCTCAGGGCCAGCCTGAACTACAAAGCGAGACCCTGTCTCAAAAAAAAGAATTAAAAACCTATAGATTTGGCTGGAATCTGAAGTGTCCCTGGTCAAGCTACCTACCCTCTCCAGATCTGAATTTTCTTAAGTGTAAAGTAAGCACAGAGGTCCTTCTTCAGTTTCATCTCTGAAGCCCAATAGCTACCCTGAAAGTCCCTAAATCCCTAAGGGTGCTAATCTTTTTTTAACTTAGGCAGAGACTGACAATAGCATGGTACAGATCCCACGATACAGAAAATACCACAGGGTGAGGATCACAGGGTAAATCAGTGTGGACACCTGAATGCTAACAATAATCTAATACCATCTTTGGTCATCAGGAGCTTTTCAGAGTCCTGTGTCCTCTTCCCATGTCTCAGCTATCTCTATTCACTCATTCACACCTTACTACAATGTGCTCCAGGATACCTTGTGTTTTCCTTGCTCCAGACCTAGAAACTGCTACTGCTCCAAGGTTCTTTGCAGAACGCTTGGAAGTTATGATTTGCACACTAGGTGTGCTGGTAACTCCTGGGATACTCTTATTTCTAAGCTTTCTCAGACAACACTGCCAGAAAAATGTGCCTGTATCTTAACCCATGCATTTAAGATGGATATTATTTCTGTATTTATCAGTGTGTGGGGGCATATGTATGTGTTCATTTGTGAGTATCTTCCTGTGGCTCATTAACCCCTCACTAATTTGTAACTACTTTAACAATAAGAAGCCTAACTTTTTTTTATCTGCAGTGTATCTAGTTATTTGTTCAATCCTGGTACACGATAAAGTTTCAGAACTGCTGAACTGTATCCCCATGAGAAATAAGCTTACCAAGTAAGCCTCAATGTTTAGGGATAAGAAGAAACATTTGTAAAGCAATGTCTACCTCTGGTGCTCCTTTTACATTCTGGATTACCTTATTTTTATTTCCGTTAATTGTTTTCTACCTTCATTTTTGCCAATTATTTCCTAAATTGTGAATAGCTATGGGCTTCTGAGGATAGAAAAATGTTGCCAGAGGCTAGGGGGTGGAATACTAATGACAGAGCACTACTACATCTGAGGCCTTAAATTCAATCCTTAGCCCCACAAAACAAAACAAAACAAACCTTGTAAATCACCATTAGAAAATAATGACCTTTCTAGAAAACTGATTACATTTGAGCTGGCTAGTTCCCCACACTACCCTAATCTCAATTATTGTTAAGAAGTCACAGTCGAGGGCTAGAGATTTAGCTCAGGGGTTCTGGTGCCTGCCTGGCAAGTGCAAGGTTCCTGGTTCGATCCCCGGTAACCACATACAATAATACTGGGTGTGGTGACTCACACCCACCTGCAATCAGTACCACACACTACAATGCCAGTCACTGTGGCTCACACCTATAATCCCAACACTCAGGAGGCAGAGGCAGGAGGATTGCTGAATTCAAGGCTTGCCTGAGCTACATAGTGATCTCAGGGCCAGTCTGAACTACAAAGCAAGAGCCTGTCTTTAAAAAAAAAAAAAAAAAGAGCTATGAATGTAGCTCAGGGGAAAGGCCCTGGATCCAATCCTTAGTACTGCAAAAAATTTCAGAGACTACAGTGTTTTCCTAGCAGGCTCTAAGTTTCATCCTCAAGGTGGGAAAAAAGAAAAAGGAGCCAATGAATATATGCACATTTAAAATAGTTACAGCACATCAATTTCAATATGAAATAATATATTTATAATGTATAGAATCTAGATCTCATCATTTAATGCAAAGTACAGTTTAAGTACTTTTTAAAAGTATCTTCCTTAATTTTATTTATTTATTTAGGTACTGGGGATTGAACTCAGGACCTTGTGTTTGTGAGGCAGGCACAGCACCATGGAGCTAAATCTTAGATCCCTATATCTCTTTTTTTTTTTTTTTTTTTTTGAGACAGGGTCTCACTTTGTAGTTCAGGCTGGCCCTGAGCTCACTATGTACCGCAGACAAGCCTCAAACTCAGCAATCCTCCTGCCTCCATCTCCTGAATGCTGGGTTTACAGGCATGAACCACCATGCCCAGCATTGTGGTGTGTGCTACTGATCGCTGGTGGGCATGAGTCACCATACCAGTACTGTTGTTATGTGGTTACTGGGGATCAAACTCAGGACCTTGCACTTGCAAAGCAAGCGCTGGAACCACTGAGCTAAATCTCCGGCCCTATCTAAATTTTGTTAAAAGTACCTTGGGGGCGGGCTGATTGTTTTTAAAGTCTGCACATATAGTGGTCAGGATGAAAAATGGCAGTAATATCTGACTCTGTAAAAAGGGAGGGATGGGCAGGCATATAGCTCAGCTCAGCAGTAAAGCATTTCCTAGCATGCATAAGGCCCTGGGTTCAATTTCCAGTTATCACAAAACAAAAAAAAGAAACACAGTTTATGAAGGAGAGTTTCATTCTTTACTGTATACACTTTTGTACTAAGTAAATTTTTCAAAAACTGCCATACACTGCCGGGCGTGGTGGCTCACACCTGTAATCCCAGCACTCAGGAGGGAGAGGCAGGAGGATTGCTGAGTTCAAGGCTTGCCTGGGCTACATAGTGAGCTCAGAGCCAGCCTGAACTACAAAGCGAGACCCTGTCTCAAAAAAACAAACAAACAAAAAAAAAAAAACCCTGCCATACATTAAAATTGTTTCACAATTTTAGGGAAGATGGCTGGGGTCATGCTTGCCACCTGGTGTGGAGTTTGGAGTGGAAGCAAAATTTTGTTGAACATTTTTGTTTGCAAACTAGTGTTCATGAAACAAAGTTTTACTTTATCATTGTTAAAAGAGAAAGCTAGGCAGACCTATAATCCCAGCACTCAAGCAGAAGAATTACTGCTAGTTTGAGGGCAGAGTGGGTTAAATAGTAAATTCAAGATTAGTCTGTATTAAAAAGTAAGATCCTACAGCTAGATAGAGAGCTGAGAGAGAATGAGAGGTTTGGGGATGTAGTTCAGTGGTAGTCTAGTGTTTATAGTATACAAAGGCTCCAATTCAAGTCATAGCACAAAATAATAATAACAATTAAAAAAAGAGTTGAGCTATGAAATAAGGTAGTATTGTGTTGGGGATTTAGCTCAAGTGGTACTACACTAACCTTGGACCCACAAGGACCCCAGTTCAATCCCTGGTACTGAAAAAAAAAAAAAAGGTAGTATTGAATTATAACCTGAAGTATACCATAAATATACATGAGTCTATGCTGAAATGAGTGAATGAAGAACAGACAAATACACTCTGCAGAAAAACTCCAAATAATTTGTGTAGATACTGCTCCCTTGAAAACGTAGAACACCCCCCAACCCATAAGTATGGCTTATATCCAGTGACTCGATTCCATGAAGCACAATACTGAGGGCCAGAGGAAATGGGATGGGGAGGTAACTGTACTGTGAAATCTGACTACTTCAACCAGGCGACCAAGGTTAACTTCACAGCTCGTGATGAGAGCAAGTGCTCTTACTATATCAATGATGGAACCTTTCTCTACAGTCTTGATCTCCGAAAACTAGACCACCAAGCCACACATCAAAACAGCACAAGAAAAACCTATATTAGGGGCATTCTCCAAAATCCAGACCAAGACCCCTCAAAACCATGGAGTCACAGAAAACAATGAAACAGCCTAGGGATATAGAGCTCAGTGGTTCTGGCGACTGCCTTGCAATCTCAAGGTCCTGAGTTTGATCTCTAATATAAAAACGAAACAAAACAAAAAAACAATGAGGCTGCCCACATGGTGACACAGGACTAGGGAGAATGAAGCGGAGAATTGCTGGGAGTTTTAGGCCAACCTGGGCCACAGTGAATTCAAGACCAGCCTGAACTAATAGTGACACCTTATCTCAAAATATTAATAAATAAAACAAAACAAACCACTATGAAACTGAAAAACTGGCAGTGTAGAGGAAAACTACATGAGATCATAAGACAGAAAAAGGACATTGTTTAAAAAGGAAATTTGAACGAACTATGAATTTTACTTAGTGTATCAATATTGTTTTTCACTTGCTCTGAGAAGTGTATCACGCTAATAAGATGTTAAAGCATTTGTGGGGATTGTGGATTATCTTTGCTACTTTTCCTTTTTACATCACTAGGGTTTGACCCAAGACAAGCTAGGCAAGTACTCTGCCATTGAACTGTGCAACCTTTCTATAAATCTAAACTATTCCAAAATTAAAGACTTTATTCTTGGAAACAAAAGAAAGCAAAGAATAAGAGCAGAGACAATATATTTTCTTTTATTCTTCATTTTCTTCCTTTTTGGGGGGGGGACCTAGTCTCTTGTAGTTCAGGCTGGTCTTGAACTTTGTAGTGCAAGCAAGCCTTGAACTCATAGCAATTCTCCTGTCTTGGTCTCCCAAGTATTGAGATTACAGAAGTATGCCACCATGTCTGGATAGAATATAATTCCTGTTTTTATTGAGATAGGATCTCACTTTGTAGTTCAGGCCGGCCCTGAACTCATTACGTAGCCCAGACAAGTCTCAAACTCACAGCAATCTTCCTGCCTCTACCACCGGAGTGCTGGGATTACAGGCATGAGTCACCATATCTGGCATTGTGGTATGTGGTACTGATTGCTGGTGGGCATGAGTCATCACACCTGGTATTGTTGTATGTGGTTACCAGGATCAAACTCAGGACCTTGCGCTTGCTAGGAAGGAGCCAGAACCACTGGGCTAAAGCTCTGGCCCTAGAATATAATTCTTATAATTAAAAATAGAACTGTCGGGCCGGAGGGTTAGCTCAGTGGTTCCGGTGCCTGCCTCACAAGCGCAAGGTCCTGAGTTTGATCCCCGGTAACCACATAGAATGCTGGGCATGGAGACTCACGCTCACCAACAATCAACACCGCATACCACAATGCTGGACGTGGGGGCTCACGCCTGTAATCCCAGCACTCGGGAGGCAGAGATAGGAGGATTACTGAGTTCGCGGCGGCTTGCCTGGGCACCATAGTGAGCTCAGGGCCAGCCTGAATTACAAAGCGAGACCCTCTCTCAAAAAAAAAAAAATAGAACTGTCATTGCTTCTCAGCCTTTTGGCTAAGATCAAGTATAAAAATAGAACTGTGGCTCATGCCTGTAATCACAGGATTCGGGAGGCAGAGGCAGGAGGATTGCCGTGAGTTTGAGGCTACCCTCGGCTAGACAGTGAATTCAGGGCCAGCCTGAACTGTAAAATGAGCCCCTGTCGCAAAAAAAGAAAAAAAAAAGGAACTGTGACTGGGGAGTCTAGTTCAATAATAGAATTTGCCTTGCATGAAAGCCCATGGTTTCAATCCCCAGAATCAATAAACAAATACATAAAGTGGCAAATATTAGTAATGGCCAAAGCAAGAAACAAAACACTAAAATGTCTAACATCCCTAACTCACTTTGATTGAAGTTATCCTGAGAAAATAAAATAGAGAATTGAAGTAAAATATATATAACCTGAATATCTTACTATATGCTCAAGTTTTGTGGAGATTCAAGTTTAATAAAAATAAAATGAGCCGGGGCCGGAGGGTTAGCTCAGTGGTTCCGGCACCTGCCTCACAAGCGCAAGGTCCTGAGTTCGATCCCCGGTAACCACATATAATGCTGGGCGTGGAGACACGCCCACCAACAATCAACACCGCATACCACAATGCCGGACATGGTGGCTCACGCCTGTAATCCCAGCACTCGGGAGGCAGAGACGGGAGGATTGCTGAGTTCGCGGCAGCTTGCCTGTGCACCACAGTGAGCTTAGGGCGAGCCTGAACTACAAAGCGAGACCCTGTCTCAAAAAAATAAATAAATAAATAAAGTAAAATGAGAAAAACTACCCCTTACCATTAGCTGCTGTGAGAAAGGATTTGTTACTGCCCCGAGCCTTATTGGTCAGGTCTTCAGTGATGTCCATGTGCCGGTGAATTTCTTCACGCATTTCTTCTAGAATTTTGCAAAGTTCTGCTTCCCAGTAATCTTTGTCTAGACAGTCTATTAATTCTTCAAGCTGGACCTTTGTGCTATAGTACCAGATTTTCTTCTCATTTTCATTTTCTGTATCTTCTTCTCTATTGTGAAAAAGAGGAAATTTTAGACATGATACCAGTTGTTTCACAATTTCATCTTATCAGTGAAAACACATAACACAAAAGTTGATGTACTTAGTGTATATAATTCATGTTCATGTTATATGTACACAAGTGACTCCCTCTAGTCTCATTGTATTCAACTTTTATTTTACTTAAGCAACCTCTAACAGTTTTGATTTCTCAGTCCAAAGAATTTTAGGGTAAAATAATCTGGGACCGGCAGCAGCAAGCAAAGTAGTAAATAGTAAAGAAAGCTATCTAAAATCATGCCACACAAGAAAAGAACCTCAAAATTCAGGGCCACATGAGAGTACTTGCTGGAAGACAGTTCAATTACATCTCCACTGATTCTAAGACCATCAGTGTAACAATGTGGTAAGAATTTTAACCTGAGGTCACCAGAAAGTTTTAACTATGCTCAGGACATGGGCAGCAGAGAGAAGGCGCATATTATAATATAGTTTAGGATGTGCTCGCTTCGACAGCACATATAATATAGTTTAGGAATAATTCCATCAAACAGTATAACTGTTTTGCAAAAGTTATGGTCCCTGAAGGAACTATCTCTATCAAACAACAAAATCTCATCTTTCTTCTTTTTTTTTTTTTTGCTTTTTGAGACAGGGTCTCGCTTTGTAGTTCAGGCTGGCCCTGAGCTCACTATGGTGCCCAGGCAAGCCGCCGCGAACTCAGCAATCCTCCTGTCTCTGCCTCCCGAGTGCTGGGATTACAGGCGTGAGCCACCAAGTCCGGCATTGTGGTATGTGGTGTTGATTGTTGGTGGGCGTGAGTCTCCACGCCCAGCATTCTATGTGGTTACCGGGGATCGAACTCGGGACCTTGAGCTTGCGAGGCAGGCGCCAGAACCACTGAGCTAACCCTCCGGCCCCTCATCTCTCTTCTTAAAGACAGCCAAAACTCGCTGGGCATGGTGGCTCATGCCTGTCATCCCAGCACTCTGGAAGTAGAGGCAGAAGGATTGATGAGTTCAAGGTTTGCCTAGGCTATATAGTGAGCTCAGGGCCAGGCTGAACTACACAAAGTAAGACCCTGTCTCAAAAGAAAGAAAGAGAGAAAAAAAAAAGTCAAACTCAAACTGGAGAGAACAGAAGTGACTTTCTTTGTACCTAAATTCTTCTGAAGTGACTTTCTTTTGAGACAGGGTCTAGCTTTGTAGTTCAGGCTAGCCCTGAGCTCACTATGTAGCCCAGGCAAGGTTCAAACTCAGCAATGCTTCTGCCTCTGCATTCCCAGTGCGGGGATTAGAGGCCAGAGCCACCACGCCTGGCCTTCTGAGGTGACTTTTACATTCATCCTTTTTTTTTTTTTTTAGACAGGGCCTCACTGTGTAGTTCAAGCTGGCCCTGAGCTCACTATGTAGCCCAGGCTGGCCTCGAACTCAGCAATCCTCCTGCCCCTGCCTCCCCAGGGCTGGGAGTACAGGCATGAGCCACCACGCCTGGCTGACATGACTTTTAAAGGGAGATTTTAAAGGCGACTTCAACAAGAATGGTCACTAATTTGGGAGAGGAGGGGGTTTGTTTTTTGAGACAAGGTCTCACTTTGTAGTTCAGGCTGGTCTTGAACTCACTATGTGGCAAACCGATTTTTTTTTTTAAAGGCAGATTAACAGCTAGGACAAGTCTTTAAGTCTGGTTTTCCTGTTTCCTCATTGCCCAACTATGGAGCTCAAAGAACGTGTCTTTAAGAAAAGCTATGGCTGGAGACTTCTCAGAAAACTAGGACTAGGGGTCCCATTTGACCCTGCTATCCCCCTGCTAGGAATATACCCAAAAGAATTTGAAAAATCACATTGGAAAGACAGATGTACACCCTTGTTCATAGAAGCTCAGTTCATGATAGCTCAATCTTGGAAACAACCCAAATGCCCATCAACTGGAGACTGGATAAAGATGTGGTTTTTAAAAAAAAAAAAAGGAATATTACTCTGCCATAAAGAATGGCAAGAGTGGGCCAGAGGGTTAGCTCCGTGGTTCCGGCACCTGCCTCCCAAGCACAAGGTCCTGAGTTCAATCCCCGGTAACCACATACAATGCTGGGTGTGGAGACTCACGCCCACCAGCAATCAATACCACATACCACAGTGCCGGGTGTGGTAGCTCGCACCTGTAATCCCAGCACTGGGGGGGGAGACAGGAGGATTGCTGAGTTTGAGGCTTGCCTGGGCTCCATAGTGAGCTCAGGGCCAGCCTGAACTACAAAGTGAGACCCTGTGTCAAAAAAAAGAATGACAAGATTGACTCATTTATGTGCAAATGGAGACACCTGGAAGACACACTAATAAGTGAAATAAATAGATCACAGGTAGGCAAATACCAGATCTTCTCTTTGTTATGAGCACCTGTAGATGCAAATGAGCTCTAGAAAGTATGACAGTTTTTATAGAATGGGAAATTTCCATGGGAAATTTGGTATGGGAAAGTAATGAGGGGAAGGAATGAGTATGATTCAGAAAGAAAATTAAAAAGCATATATATAGGAGATGGGGAGGTATGGGTGGGTAGGGATATGGGTAAAAATGGGAATTAACTTGTGTCATATACTGGTACAAATTCCCCAATGTTATATGTGATTGTGAGATGTATATAGATTGTACCAATAAAGAATTCAATTAAAAAAAAAAGAAAAAGAAAAGCTATGGCTTTGAATAGGCCGAGTTACTTGAGACATGGACAAGACATACCATTCTGAGTCTCTGAGACTTTTTATTCATATTACTTATAAAATGGGGACACAGCAGTATCTGCTTTGAGGCCTTGGTTAAACCCAAAGATACTATGATAATGCATCATACTGCCTGAGCACACTGGTAATCAGTATATATTAAATATCACTGCCATTAAAGGTAGTAAAAGTATACAAGGATTCCAGGAGGGCTTGAAGAAAGACAGGATGTATTAAATCATAGATCAGTAACGGGAAGTTAAAATAACCCAAAATTTTAAAGAAAAATAATTGCACACAAATTTCTGATAATCTTTTTAAAAATCTATTTATTTCTACTGAGGTCCTATAACTGAGTGATGACAGCAGTCTTCCTCAAATTTACCACGTATAGATATCTAGTTTTCATATCAAATATTCATAATAACCTCTTAAAACACAATGTCATATCAAAACAAAGTACTTACTGAGCTCTGGTACTATCTAAGAATTACTGGATAGTACCATCGTTACTTTATTTTTTGGAGACAGGGTCTCACTATGGAACCCAGGTTGGCCTCAAAATTGACAGCAATCCTGCCTTAGCCTCCCACCAATCTCTGCAGGGATCAATGGCTATACCACCACATGTGGCTCAGCATTATTCTTTATTTTCTGAAATTTCAATCTTAAGGATTTCTGCTATTATAAGGATGCCTGCTGAATTACTTGTTTCTTTTTTTTCTTTATTCAGAAATTGTCATGTGTGGAAGTATAGATCAAGCGTAGAGTTGTCTAGCATGCACAGGGCATTGTGTTATAACTTGTGTCTAGATGTCTCCCAAAGCCTCATGTAGTCATAGATGGGGATTTTTCAACTGTGGCTGGATCTAGAGTGTGTGATTTGACTCATGCTATAATGCTAGGCTCAAAGCACTAGGTTTAAGGGTATGTGTGCTACTTGCCCTAAGTAGTCTGGATAAAATAAGAGACAGGAAGACACGGTCAAGGTCCCTTGTTGCTTTTGCTTTCTTCTATGTGCAATGAACTGCTTCTTCTTTGCAACACCCCTCTACCAAGCCACCCTGCCTTGGTGCCCGCCAGTTATGGACTGACAGACACCTCCACAAACTGTGAGCTAAATAACCCTTCCTTTTTAACTTTGGAAGTTGGGTAGTTTGTCTCAGCAATGACAAAAGTAACTCAAGATACATGAGTTCTATCCCCAGGAGCACACACTAAAGGGGAGAGGAGAAAAGACAAAAGAAGACAAAGCACTGGCCGAAGATTTAGCTCAGTGGTTCCAGTGCCAGCCTCGCAAGCACAAGGTCCTGAGTTCAATACCAGTAACCACATACAATGCTGGGCGTGGTGACTCATGCCCACCAGCAATCAATACCACATACCACAGTGCCGGGTATGGTGGCTCACGCCTGTAATCCCAGCACTCAGGAGGCAGAGACAGGAGGATTGCTGAGTTCAAGGCTTGCCTGAGCTACATAGTGATCTCAGAGCTAGCCTGAACTACAAAGCGAGACCCTGTCTCAAAAAAAAGAGAAAGCACAACGCAACACAGTCATGTATCACGTGGTGACATTTTGGTCAATGGAACACAGAGGCTGGTGCCATACTGCCAAATGACAGCACTGTCATCTCAGTTTATTATGTTACTCCATGAGGTTCACCAACAACAAGCTCACCTAATGATATACTGCTCAGAATATACCTTATCATTAAGTTATGTGTGGCTGTGCCTGCACATTTTAATGAAACAAGAAAACCATTCTACCTTAAAATGTTGCTTTGGGTATATATTTTTTTCTACTTTTGTCTTAAAATATAATTTTTAAGTGCAAGATTTCATTACAAAAATGAGATGATACAGGAACATATTTAACTAAGTGGACATTCTGCCAAACTTTTTAACCGACTCAGACTCCTGAAAGGATCTCTAACAGCTGTTATGTCACATCCATGCCAGCACTGCAGAAGGTCTTGTCCACAACAGAAAACTCATTCCATTCTACACTGGCATGCCTCAGACCTTGGTACTGCTGCCAGTTATCCCTGTTCCACCAGTTAGTAGTAATGTGAAACACATGTAACACCTCCTCCATATGACATCCTTCCAGACCTTCACAGCATCTCTAATTTTACTCTCCTTTTTCTCTTTATACTGAACATGCTCAAATACTTCAGTTATTCTTTGCACACCATCATTTAGACTTCACTACTCTGATAATTTCCCCCTAAAGCTATAGTGTGCAATGTCCTTTGAAAATATCCCAGCAGTTGAGCAGATGGTGCATCCCTGTTGTCCCAGCACTTTGGAAGCCTGAGGCATGAAGATCACAAGTTTGAGAACAGCGCTGCCAACGTTGCAAGAGCTTGTCTAAAACAGGTGTGAGAAGGGGGATACAGCTCATTGTGAAGGCCTGTCCCATCCCCAGAACCTAGGGAAAAAAGTGGTGCCACCAACAATTTTTTTTTTTTTTTTTGAGACAGGGTCTCATTTTGTAGTTCAGACTGGGCCTGAGCTCACTATGTAGCCCAGGCAAGCTTCCAACTCAGCAATCCTCCTGCCTCTGCCTCCCGAGTGTGGGGATTACAGGCATGAGCCACCATGGCGGGCACTGCAGTGTGTGGTGTTGATTGCTGGTGGACATGAGTCATCACCCTCTCATTGGTGTATGTGGTTACCAGGGATCGAATTCAGGACCTTGCGCTTGCAAGGCAGGTGCCGGAACCACTGAGCTAAATCTCCGGCTCCCAACTAACAAATTTTTAAATCTGCTTATCAAAGATAATAGATAACACTGGGTCAGAGATTTAGCTCAGTGGTTCCAGTGCCTGCCTGCAAATGCAAGGTCCTAAGTTGTTCGATCCCCAGTAACCACATACAATGCTGGGCATGGTGACTCACGCCTGTAATCCCAGCACTCAGGAGGCAGAGACAGGAAGATTGCTGAGTTCGAGGCTTCCCTGGGCTACATAGTGAGCTCAGAGCCAGCCTGAACTACAAAGCAAGACCCTGACTCAAAAAAAAAAAAAAAAAAAAGAAAGTAACACTGGCTTAATGTTTTCTTAAGGCTATAGAAGGATAAATTCTGTACAGTAATAAAAGTAAAAACAGTAAACAATAATTGCTAAGTTTTCTAAGAAAAGCTGTACATATGTACTACATTTGGGCTCCCTTACAGCCCATATTAAAGTTTTCTGTCCTAGTGGTAAAAGACAGCAGCTTTTCTGTATAAACACACAGAGATATGTGTATGTCCTGGTTTAGGAGCTTAACATGGCTCCCACAGAAGCTGCTCCTGCAGGCCAACCCCACTCTGAGGCTCACCTGAACTGGTCCCACCACCCTAAAAATACTCAGCAGGACCAACTGTCCACAGCTCACAGACTGGCAGGCGAAGATAAAGCAGAAAGAAAACATTTCCTAAAAATACAATTAAGGGTGCAGGGTCCTGAGTTCAATCCCTAGTCCCACAAAAATAACAATTAATAATAATAATAGTGATTAAGGGTAAACATACATAATCTATGCTTACTTTTTTGTTGTTGTCATTTTGTTGTTGTTGTTTTTCTTTGTTTGTTTTTGAGACAGGGTCTGGCTTTGTAGTTCAGGCTTACCCTCAGCTCATTTTAAAGTTTCTCTTTAACCCAGTGGATACAAAGTCTACCTTACCATGCTAGGTAGTGACTAACAGTAAGTTTCAAGTTTCCTTTCTACACAAATCATACAAATAAAGAGTGAGAAACACTATAATACATTAAAAGGTGTCCCCAACATTCAGGTCTACTAAAAATCTTGAGTGTGGGGGCCAGAGGGTTAGCTCAGTGGTTCCGGTGCCTGCCTCACAAGTGCAAGGACCTGGGTTCGATCCCCGGTAACCACATATAATGCTGGGTGTGGAGACACACCCACCAACAATCAACACCGCATACCACAATGCCGGACGTGGTGGCTCACGCCTGTAATCCCAGCACTCGGGAGGCAGAGACAGGAGGATTGCCGAGTTCACAGCGGCTTGCCTGGGCACCATAGTGAGCTCAGGGCCAGCCTGAACTACAACGCGAGACCCTGTCTCAAAAAAGGAAAAAAAAAAAATCTTGAGTGTGACATAATTTGGAATTAGGGTCGTTATAGATATAATTACTTATTACTGGTGAAAAAGCACCCCTAGACCCAATGACTGGTATCTTTAGAAGAGGACAGGATACAACAGACACACAGAAATGATAATGTGAAAAAAGACTGCCACGATGCATCTCTCTACAAACCAAGGAGCACCAGGCATTGCCAGAAGCTAGCAAAGAGCCAGGGAATAATATCTCCCTGTGAGAATCCAAAAAAAGAACCAACCCTCCTGACCTCCAGGAATATAAGGCATTATATTTCTAGGGTTTTTGGGCTGTTTCATTGGTTGGTCATTTTGTTTTTCATTTTGTTGTGTTTTGTTTTTGAGACAGGGTCTCCATACTAGTTGGGTTTTTTTTTGTTTTTTGTTTTTTGTGTTTTTTTGAGACAGGGTCTCGCTTTGTAGTTCAGGCTGGCCCTCAGCTCACTATGTAGCCCAGGCAAGCCTCAAACTCAGCAATCCTCCTGTCTCTGCCTCCCGAGCTGGGATTACAGGCGTGAGCCACCATGCCCGGCACTGTGGTATGTGATATTGACTGCTGGTGAGTGTGAGTCACCACGCCCAGCATTGTATATGGTTACTGGTATTGAACTCAGGACCTTGTGCTTGCAAGGCAGGCACGGGAACCACTGAGCTAAATCTCCAGCCCCATCCATACTAGTTTTGAACTCTATATATAGTCCAGGCTGGCCTCAAACTTGTGGCAATCATCCTGCATCAGCCTCAAATGCTGGGATTACAGATGTGTGCCACCTTGCCCCGTTTAATCCCTGGGGTTTTATTTTGTTTTTTTAGACAGGGGCTACTTGTTTAGTTCAAATTGGCCTTGAATTCACTAGGTAACCTGGAGCAGGATTCTCCTGCCTCAACCTTGAAAATGCTGCAATTAAGGGTGTGCACCACTACAACCTGTTTAAATTTCTGTTTTGTTCCAATAAAGAATGCAATTTAAGGGCCGGAGGGTTAGCTCAGTGGTTCCGGCGCCTGCCTCGCAAGTGCAAGGTCCTGAGTTCGATCCCCGGTAACCACATAGAATGCTGGGCATGGAGACACGCTCACCAACAATCAACACCACATACCACAATGTCGGACATGGTGGCTCACGCCTGTAATCGCAGCACTTGGGAGGCAGAGACAGGAGGATTGCTAAGTTTGCAGCGGCTTGCCTGGGCACCATAATGAGCTCAGGGCCAGCCTGAACTACAAAGCGAGACCCTGTCTCA
>PVIC010016905.1:0-23851 GCA_004025085.1 Thryonomys swinderianus
TAAATGATAAACAAATGGCCCAGGGGAGAAGAGCAGAAAAGAGAAGTTGATTCCAACTGTCTAAGTAAGTCTTATCGATGACCGGCTTGGGATCAAGTCGCTGACCTTTGTAAATCCCCATTGCCTGCGCCACCAGGCACCTCCAATTAAGCCAGCTTTTGCGTGACTGCAGTTGAATGTCAAGTGGATAAACAGGCTCAAGGCAGGAATCGGTCCTGGATGGTCTCGTATGAATATGACACAGGTTTCGAGGATTGTCCCTCATCTGTTTGGTATACACAGAACTTACTGAAGCATTTAAATTTGATCTTAGCATTCATTCTTTAACCCGTTAAAACGGTTTATCGTGTCCAGCATTGCCTGTTTTGTGGTGGAAATAGATATGGAAGCTCAGGCGGGTTTAAGTGATGAAAAGCTTCATGATTGTCAGCAGCCGGAGAGCCAGGCAGCAGCAAGCATGGAGTCAGGCGGAAACACAATTAACAAGAGGAGTTTGAGACACAAACTACACCTGCGTGGTCTAAACAACTGTACTTAACCCGATGACGCAGTTGCCTCCTCACAGGTGATGATAAGGAGGTCTGTTGTGGATTAAATAAATTAGTATTTGTAGGGCATGGAGTACAGTGCCTGGCTCGGTTGTTGGAATTGCAATTTCCTGGCCACAATAATAGTTTCTCATATTAGTTACTCTTCTTTCTTAAGGAAGAACTTTTATGGAATATATTTATGCTCATAGACGATAACATATGTGTATAGTTTCACACATGGAAACTTTTTGTGAGAAAATAAAAAACACCTTTACTTCTTCTCTCCCAAAATACCATTTCTCAAACTAGCTCACAATATACACGTCTCTAACTCCCCTATAATTATTGTATTTGGATCAGGCTTCCTAGCAGTATATTTGTAGATATTTGCTTAATTGCCATTCAAAATTATTTCCTTTCAGGACACGCATGTTCAAAATTACAAATGAATATGTGGACGGTCTCCTAGATTATGGACTTTAAAAAGTTTGTTTTAATGTCAAATATCTTCTAAAAGCTTTCTGACAGATGACAAGTTAAATTTTTCACAAAACAGTTTCGCCTCTAAAACAATCACTTGCAAAATGCCGGAAGCAACCAGGAGGGATGATTCGTGATTTCCACACCTGTTCTTAGGTAGAGGGAGCCAGCGGTGGGCGGCAATTAGACCAAGGCGGCCATGCGGACTCTCCCTCCTTCGTGGCCAATTATTGCTCAAAATGACTCTTTGAGTTTGTGAGGAAGATGACTTCAGCCCACCTCTTGAAAATTCACAAGTTCACTTACCCAGAGGCATATGGACATGCTCCGATCGTCAGGAACCAAGAGAAGTACAGTAAATGAGTTGGCTTGAATAAAGCCGCCAGCTCCGAGAGTTGACTCACTGGGCACTGGGTTTCTCACGGTGCGGCACACAGCTCACCGATACAGCAGTCTCCCGGGGCACTTGGTGTAAATCCAGATCCCCAGGTCCTCCCTCAGACGTGCTGAACTGGAATCTCAAAGGATCGGGCTCTGAACTCTTCATTTCCAAAGAAGACCTCCAGCCATATTTAGCGCACCTTAGATCGCGTTTACAGACGCTGAAGCACCAAACACAGCAGACACTGAGAGTTGATGGTTCCAGTAGCCCGTGTGCCTTGAAGAGATCCCTTCAGACAATCAGATCAAAAGACAAGTCAATGCTCAGCTGTATTTCAATCTCAAAATGAGCTGAGTCCTCTCACAAATAGTTCTCTTCTCCTTCGATGCCGCAGGTGTTGCCCTGAATAACTCTGAGGGAAAGGTCTGCACATCTGCACGGCTGTGTGTGATACGGAGACATGAATCCTGTGTTGGTTTTTACTTCACGAGACTGGCAAACCGTTCTCCTTAGGGTGTAGTTCTCTATCTCCTACATCCATGGTTTTAGGCTTCGCAACTTAGAGGACAGAGTGACAAATGAAGTCCTGGAGTTGGCTGGCAGTTATTTAAGAAAGTCATGGACAAGCATGGCAAAAGCCCTTCATGGGACACACCCACACTTTATACACCCCAACAACCTGAGCTAATTAATCAGAAAATCTAATACCTACGGGAAGAATATCAGTTTTATTCCACGTTATATTTGAAAACCTTTCCCATTGTTTGGTTAGCGAATCTACAAAGGAGCTCAAAGGATGAAACAGAAGTAACCTTTATAATGACATGAATGAGTAGGATGTTTTTCCCTCCATCTTGCCTATGACAAATAATAACGTTTGCCCCTCCTGACATAGAACATAAAAAATACCCTTTGCTTTCAGTTAATTAAAAACAAATTTCTGCTTTCTAAAAGTCACGAAATTAACATACGTAATATATATAATATATTAATATATAATATACGTAGAGATATTAAATTAAATCTGTGCTGTGTAATTAAAAAACAAAACCATCACATCATTCTCTAAAGTTCACGAAAGGTCACATGTATGGCCAAGACCTCGCTCCCCTCAGCAAAGTGGCTGAGAGTGTCCTTCTACAAGGACTCGGTCTAGCAACTAGGTGTTCACGCAGTGAAAGAGAATCCTGAGAAAGCAGCAGGCAAAAGTATACTGTAGTAGAGATATTCTCTCTGGCTTCAAGAAAAGGACATCACTGCTAAAAATGAAAATTATATACGCATATATATACATATATACATTTATACATATATATAATACATATATACACATATATACATATATGTGTATATATACATATATATCTATATATACGTATATATACATATATATGTATATATACATATAAATGTATAATATATATATTCTTTTCTAAAGCACCACTATATGTAGATACAGAACTAGAGTTAAAAATAGATCCACACATGTAGCAACAGACAAGTCAGTGAAGTGATACTCTAAGACACGAAGCTACCTACGTGATTCCTTACGAACAGGTAGTACTGGGATTAGATGGAGCTTTATTTCTAAAGGCGGTTTATTAGAACTCCAGACTGTTCTCCCATGCATCAGTGTGATACCTGGGAGTTACTCCAAACTTACTCTTAAGTCTCTCCTTAAATCATGCTTATTAACAAGGCTAATGATCTTGGTACTTATGGGTAAAAGGAGACTTTCAACACGGAACAGAATTTTCTACCTTCTCTGTGACTGTGTGAAAAATAGCGTGCACATTTTTGAAAAAACGTCAAAAGCAAATCTTATCTTGGTCAGCTCCTCTCCCCAGGGCACCCTCTCCCCCTGCTTAATCAGCCCCCCAGGCCCATTCCCATACGGTTCAGTCAGGCAGGTAGGAACTGAAGGTATTGACAGCTTAATGAGTTAATCAGAGAAAACACACATGTAACTGGGGTAGGCGGTGTTTCCGTAAAAGTAACGGAACCACACAGTAAAATTCCCCTCTGCTCTGAAGAGGCTTAAAGCAGACTAAGTTCAGAGGCTTGTGTATGAATGATATACATGAGTGTGTGTGCGTCTGAGTGTGTATGTGCCTGGGTATATCTGTTGGAAAAATATAGCCTTGTTTAGTGTTTTGTCGTGACTGTAGCATACACTATGTGCCATTCTTCCCAATATTTTCACTCATACATACACTATGTTGTAGTCTTAGACATCTTCCTGACTATTTTAATTGCTCTATAATTGTCCAGGACAAATCATACACCCTTGAATTCTGTAAGCACTTCAACATTCCGCTGCAGTAATTCCCAGGGTTGTACAAACTGAGCTAATTGGGACTAGGAAAGTAGTCTTAATAGAGAACCTCTTTGCAGTCTCGATGGTTTTCAGTCAGAATGGTAAACACTTGGAGTACTTAGAATTTAAAATTCAAGTCATACATAAAATGTGAATATATAACTATGTAGGGAAGATCATTATTTCTAGACATAACTGAAATAAGATGTAGTGCAAAGCATTTAGATTATGCTCATTTTAGGCCCCAGGTATAAATCTGAACTGTTTAGCAAAAATAGAGCTTGACAAAGAAATATTTTTCAAAATGATCCAAAGTCAAACATAAAACTTCCAATATAGTATTATACTCTTTTATCCGTGTTTTAATTCCCAGCCAAGTAGCACAAGCCCACCCCTCCTGTCCACGGCAGTGTTCACACAGAAGTGTCTTGCTACCTCATTCGTCATTGCTGAGACTGAAGTCAGACCTTGATCACATGTGTCACCCAAGGTCGTTTGAAAACAAAAACATGATTTGTTAACCAAAGTATTTGCCCACAAAAGCGCTCAGGATCCAAGGTGTCAGTGTATTCTGAGCGCAAGAACCATGTTTTATTCGTTTGATCACCAGCAGTATTTTACACAGTACCAACACAGAGTAGGTCCCCAAAAGTCTTTTAATTGATTAATCAATGATATCTTTAAAAATATGTAGTTAATATGACAATCACAGGAAGGTAATTTGCTTTGGGATCAAACAAACTCACATTTGAAATTGTCCTGCCATTTACCAGCATTGTGACTTTGGGAGAAATAAATTCACAAAACCTCAGCCGCCCGCCTATAAAATGTGAATGAGGAGCCTGTTAAGGAAACAAAAGGCTTAAAGAAGCAGCGCATCCTTATTGGCTAGATTTGATGAATAACTAATGACCAAAGATGGCGTTGCTCACACCTCTGACACTGGGCAGGTTGTTAGGTCCAATGCTTCTGTTCTTTCACACGTGGCTTCTCTGGCAGAGAATTTCCAGTTTGTTCTCATGGAGACTTTGAGGTCCTAATAAAGCAGAAGAGAAAACACAACGTTCCACCACTTGAACCTCCATTTGCCACATACTGACGGGCATGCCACTGCCCGAGCCACTCCCAGGAGCAAGCTCAGCAGGCGCAAAACAAAGTAGCTATGGGGACAGCCACTGTGATGCTTTTGTAAATGATCTACACCCAACCTCGTGCATTTTAGGACACTTTGCTGCGGTGTGTAGCATCTTAACATTTATTATAGGCTAGTGATAACAGTCATAACAAAACTATTATGACATGAAAAGACATGTGCTACGAGGAAAATTTTGCTCTCTTTCACTAAGAATAATCCTTATTGGATGAGTGGGTCCTCTTGGAACTCTTCTTAGCTTCTACTGTTTTATCTCAAAGCCTGCCCTTCTATGAGGAACTGATCATTGGTCTTCCCGATGGAATTATCATTTCCGGTAGCTGATGGGGAGACTTAAACTTTGAGACAGAATCTGTGTAGCTTCCAAATCAGAATCTGGGCAAGGACGTGGAGACAGATGGTTTATTTGGAAGGTGAAGCTAGGAAAGAGGAGCAAGGCAGAGAAAAATAGAGAAAGAGGAAACAGCTCAAATGATGATGGGTTTTCTATAATGTTACCGTGGGGAAAGCAGGCGAATTCTTTTAAGATCTCTGAGAATCATAAACAATGCGGGGACTGTTGTCTCACCAATAGGCAGCAGATTGGATATCCTATCATTCCTGCTTCCCATTGGCTAAGGGTTGCCCCTATGCTTTTTTTAAATTGAATCTTTTATTGGTACATTTTATATATAGCTCACAATCACGCTTAACTTTGGGGAATTTGTACCAGTATATGACAGAAGTTAAATCTCATTTTTACCTATGCCTCTACCCATCCACAACCTCCCACCCCTTATATACATGCTATTTCTTTTTCTTTCCAAATCATATTTATTCTTTCCCCTCATTATGTTCCCCTACCACATTCCCCTTGAAATTTCCTATTTTACAAAATATATATCATTCATTCTAGAGCTCATTTACATCTACAGGTTCTCATACCAAAGAAAAGACAGGGTATTTATATATGTATGATCTATTTATTTCACTTATTAGTGTGTCCTCAAGGTGTATCCATTTGCACATAAATGAATGAAACTTGTCATTCTTCATGGCAGAGTAATACTCCATTCTATATTTTACACACACACACACACACACACACACACACGCGCGTGCGTGCGCACGCGCACGCGCACACACAGCTTCTTTATCCAGTCTCCAGTTGATGGGTATCTGGGTTGTTTCCAACATTGGACTACCACAAACTAAGCTGCTATGAACATGGGTGTACATATGACTTTACAATATGAATCTTTTAATTTCTTTGCACATATTCCTAGCAGGGGAATAGCAGGGTCAAATGGGACTTCTAATCCTAGTTTTCTGAGGAATCACCACACTGATCTCCATAATGGTTGTACAAGTCTACAATCCTATCAACAGTGGAAAAGGGTTCCTTTCTCCCCACAGCCTCGCTGGCATTTATTGCTGGTTGATTTTGCGATAGCAGCCATTCCTTGTGGAGTGAGATGAAATCTCAGTGTTGTTTTCATCTGCATCTCTCGAATGACCAGTGATATTGAACATTTCTTCATATGCTTCTTGGTTGCTTTTACTTCTGCCTCTAAGAAGTGTCTGTTCATTTCAGGTGCCCATTTTTGAATTGGGTCTTTAAACTTGGGGGGACTGATTTGTTTAAATAATCCAAAAATTCATCTGGAACCACAGGAGATCTAGAATAGCAAAAGCAATTCTAAGCAACCAGGACATGGCAGGGGGTATTACAATCCCCAACTTGAAACTTTACTACAAAGTCACTGTGATAAAAACTTCATGGTACTGGCAAAGTAACAGACCTGAGGACCAGTGGAATAGATTAGAATATCCAGAAACAACTCCAGATACACTAAGCCACCTTATCTTTGACAAAGGAGCCAAACATCCTCAATGGGGGAGAGACAGCCTCTTTAAAAAATAGTGCTGGAAAAACTGGGTTTTAACCTGCCCCAAACTAAACCTAGACCTATCTCTTTCACCATCTACTAAACTAAAATCACAATGGATTCGAGACTTACACATTAAAACAGAAACTATAAACCTGCTGCAAAGCAGCTTAAGTAAAACTCTTGGAGACACTGGCTTAGACAGTGACTTTATGAACAAAACCTCTACAGCACGAGAACTAGCAGAAGGAATCAACGCATGGGATCTCATCCTACTAAAAAGCTTCCCCACAGCAAAAGAAACCACTGGCACCACTAAAAGACACGCAGCAACATGGGGAAAAAGGCTGTTTGTCAGCCCCTAGGCTTTTTATCCTCCTATGCTCTGTACTCACTGTTTGCATCTTACCTGGGAACTCGGGACTCTAAGATCAACTCTCCACTTTGATTTGCAAAGCCCGGGAGGCACTTCAGGTGCAGCTCTCTCAGCAGGAAGTAAGTCGAAGGGGCCACCACAGGTGCAGCTAAAACCAGTGTTAATGACTGGAGGATTTTCAGAAAGAGCCTCCCATCACAGCGCCACTGAACAACCAAGAGGCAGACTTCAGCCGACGCTAGAAAGCCACACAGGACCGGGAAACACTGATTGTCCCTTTGTGGAGGAAGAAGCGTGTGCTTGCTGGTGCTTCAAGGCAGCTCTTTATTTCACAGTGCTGTCCAAACGATATGGTTCCTTACGAGTCTTCTTTCAAATTTATGAGTCACTTTACAGGTTTAATTTTACACATCCTAGTATTTGTGTTTTGTTTCGCTATTCTTTCTCTTTGAAAAGGTATCATGAAGAAATCATATCATAAAACACTGGACATCAGGTCACTCACAAAAGTGTTAAAGAACAAAAGTTCGACTTGAACTTATTCCAGTAATTTCGTGCCTAAGGATTCAGTGTGGTCTTTCAGCAACAGTAGAAACACAAAGCAATTATCTCAGTGTATCGCTTAACAAAAAAGCCAATTAAAATGATCTTTATTTGCATTTCTTATGCTTGGGTAAGATGATTTTAAATATAGGTATTCTCAACAGGAATGATACCCCATCTATCCATCTTGTATACACAAGGAAGTTTGCAATTTGAAGAATGTATATAAAATGTACCAATAAAGAATTCAATAAAAAGGAATGCATTCGGATCATTCCATTTTTTAATGGAAACAAAGAAAAAGAAAGACAGATTTGTTAAACTGTCAAAATCAAGCAGATATCTTGACATCTGAACACAAAGCCAAAGGCAAAGGCTCTAGGGTCTCTCAGACACTTACACCCTCTCCTCAGCTTGTGTGGAGTAGGTTTTATTCCTGATTAATCACAGCTGAATCGTGTAACACTTAAGTGCCTACGACTTGCTGGAAACTAGTATGAATCAAGCTGAGGAGGGATGGCTACAAGATCAAGCCTTTTATGACTGTTCTTGGGAATTAGCTAATAAATAATGTATGCAACATCCCACTGACTCAAAGAACACTGCGTCTGATCTCAGAAAGTCACTTACAGAGTTTCTGTAAACAAGTCTGAGATGATAGCAATATTTTGCGTTCTTCCCCATAATTTTTTCAAAATAAAAAATGCGCACTCAAGAGGTCTTATTCAGGCATATACCTTTGTTATTTTTTTTTCAATTTGACAAAACTCCTTATGTTTCAAAGTAGCTTTAACTGAAGAAAAAAAAAAAGAAATGTGCTTTTCTTTGGTCAGTCTTGCGATTTGATCTGAAATGAAAATGATGACATTGGCTTGTCTTATGTAAATACGATTTTTTAACAAAGTGAAACATATTTAGATTTGAAAACAGAGTATTATGATTTCAGCAGTTACATTATACACAAGGAGTCTCTTGTGATACAGATGGAAAGCAAAAGGACTAAAGAAAGAGCTGAATATGAAATTCTGCGATGGCGCGTGATGTTCTAGACAAGAACTCGAAGTGCCGGGGTGTGAAGGGGGAACAGGTGGTTCCGATTAACGTGTCAACAAGATGTCGTCCGGGGATTCCCTGGGGTGCGACTGACAGGCCCTTTATGAGGATTACATTGGAACCCTTCAAATGCGGGGTCTGCGTGAAGTGAGGCATTTTAACCTACCTTCACACGAGCAGGGTTTTTTCCTCGCTGAAAGGACACAGCGTGGAGAGGGCTCTGTGAAGCGGACACAGTAAGAAGACTAAATACACGTGTCTTGACAACAGCGATACATTACCATCAAAACACATTGTAGTCCCTACTTCAGAAAAAACAGAAGGTGAGTAGTAAATGGCAAAAATAAAAGTTCGTAAATATCTAGAGTGTCATTGAGGGTCTTGGGAAGAAATGGATAAAAGCAGTTTTGAGAGGTTTTGGTTCACGGAAACGAACATAAACACGCCGGCGTGAAGTAATGCAGCACCTTGGAGGGAGCAGTAGCTGCAGTCGGTTCCCACCCTGAGCTGCGGGCACCAGCTGTGCCCAAGAACCGGGGACAGGAGGCGCGTCTGAGCCAGGAGGGCCCCAGACGGGAGCCGTGAAGGGAGGACGCAGACACCGCGGGCGGAGAAGACCCTCCCCCACCCTTCCCATCATCACCTCGATGGCTTTGAGTAGAAAATCAGAAGCTGAGATAGAGGGTCTGGCCGGGCGTGGTGGCTCACGCCTGTCATCCCAGCACTCAGGAGGCAGAGACAGGAGGATCGCTGAGTTCGAGGCTGGCCTGGACTACGTAGTGAGCTCAGAGTCAGCCTGAACTACAAAGCGAGACCCTGTCTCAAAAAGAAAAAAAAAATTAAAAAAAAAAAAGATAGAGGGTCTGATTATGTAAAACACACCAGTCCTGGCTCTAGTTCAAAAAGCAGCAATGAAAGAGGCAGAGAGGGAACGGACAAGAGCAAGCAGACGGTTCTTCAAACTCTCCAATCTGCCCCACATTCCCATATCATGCTCCTCACAAACGCGAGATCCGCTGCATTAACAAATTAGTAAAATATGCCAATGGCAGAAAGTTCAAGTGTTCTACCGTAGTGACAAACAAAAAGAACTCCCTTCCAGAGTCACCCATTCTCATACACTTCATGTCCATGTACCATCTGAGCCATCTCACCATCACCAGGCGCGTGAATCCCGGCCTTTGGAACACGTGACAACTGTCAAAAGACAGGAAGACCGCGGAGTCTCACCACTTGCTGGGGATGCCAACTTCGGGGCTCATGGTTCTCCCTGGGTCGCCAAGATGGCAAAGTTAAGCACAGACAAATTTCAACAGTCGAATCCATTATGCAGTAAACAGTCTTTGTATAAGTAGATATGGACTTCAGTTAGTTTGTGTGTGTGTGTGTGTGTGCATCTATTATTTACAAATACTGATTACAAGTTACACTGGAGTTTGAAACTCAAAGAATGACACATACATAGTTGCCCATAGCTCCTGGGGACAAAGCAATACATCTAAAAATATACAAGTGAAAATCATCAAATCTCAACTATCATTTATGAAAATATTTTCCACAGAATAGCCCTTGAGCCACAGAGAAAATGGGAAGTTTAATTGCTTAATCGTTGAACTCACTGATAATGAAAACTCTATATTAAAAAATGGCTACAGGGCCGGAGATTTAGCTCAGTGGTTCCAGCGCCTGCCTCGCAAGTGCAAGGTCCTGAGTTCGATCTCGGTAACCACATACAATGCTGGGCGTGGAGACTCACGCCCACCAGCCATCAATACCACATACCACGGCCTGTCATCCCAGCACTCAGGAGGCAGAGGCAGGAGGATTGCTGAGTTCGAGGCTTGCCTGGGCTACATAGTGAGCTCAAGGCCAGTCTGAACTACAAAGCGAGACCCTGTCTCCAAAACACACACACACAGTGGCTATAATGGCAACTGATTTGTTCAAAGGAAAACCAGAATATTTGTTATCAAAAAATGTAAAAATAGATAAGTAATGTTTTAAACACCAAAATATAAGAAAAAGAACTCAAAGAAGGGACTAAGAAAATCCAAACAGCAGAAGTAATTACCTTAAAGTAAGAGGATATGGGAAAGAAGAAAAATGTTAAGTACATGCAACAACGGTAAAGAAAAAAGTGTCAATGCCTATAAATGTATGAATATATTGAAAAATAGAAAAAAGTAGAATAACAAAACAAAATAATTGAATCTTAGAATAAAATATACAAATCACTTTATTAAGAGACATTAATATACACATTTATGAATGTAAAAACAGTACTGATTGAAATAATTTTAAAAGATTATTTTCTCAAATCTATACTAATAAATTTAAGAATAAAATAGATCATTTTCTGTAAATATGCAAGTACTGTGCCACAAATGCCCTCGAGAAAAAGTAGACTACTTAAATGGACTTAAAACCAAGAAACTGAGAAAGTCATCAAAAATCTACCTCTCAATAAAGTTCCAGACAATTTCATGCATGAATTCATTCAAATCTTCAAGAAAAAGATAATTCTTGTGCTTTTTAAATTGTTCTAAAGCATAAAGTTAGAACTAGTGCTTCCTAATTCTTTTCACAAAAGCATACCAGCACAAATACCTAAGCTTGACAAGAATAACTTTGAAAATAGACCTAAAATGTAACCTATGAATATTGATTTAAAAATAACAGGCTAATAGCAAAGAGGACTCACATAACATTTAAAAATGAATACTTTGATCCAAGTGGGTTTGGTTTATATATCCTCAACCAATCCTATTTTAGTGAAAAAGTAGAAATCAGAGTATCATAAGCAGAAAAGAAAGTAATAAAATGGCATGATTGCATCAGTAAAGGCCAAAAGCTTATCTGATAGAATTCAGCATCTAATTCTCTATTTGTTAACATATAAATACATTATACCATAGATGTTATTTATTATAAAATTGATATAGCTACTAAAATTTTAATATGGTACATATCAATAAAATTTTCAGCTCCAGAATGAAGAAATCTTAATAATTGGCTACAAAGGATCACATTTAACAATGACCAATTTGTACAATCGGCACAAGTCTTAGACTTTTGTGAAAGTAACATGTAAAAAATTCTACCTTGTCCATTACCATTAAATGAAGAGAAATATATCAAGTTCAAAATATTTTTTCCCTTATAAGAGAATTCTTGCTTATCTGGAAAATTAATAAAGTGAAAACATACAATATTAATTAGTTTCTTCTAATTTTTCCACATAGATGTCATTATATATGAGTCCACATACTTTCAAGTTGTGGATCACATTTGGAATTGTGTATTTTAAATATCTACAGTTTAGAAATAGAGTTTTATGATCATCAATGGAAAAATATTTAATTTGAAAGCTTCATTTCACACATAATTTTCTAATTATCCAATCATTTTACCAACACGCAAACTGCTTGTGATTTAGATTCACTTTGAAGACACGTGTATAGACCTCAGTTCGTCAGAATTCATAACTGAAGTCATTGGTCCGATGTGGAAATGGCTCAAGAGATAGGGACTGTCCTGATCGCCTGATCGCGTCCCTTAAATCCTGTTCACAATTAAATCAGCTGTAATTCATTCTTCTGAGCTGTGACTTGGTCTTAAGCATTTTCAGAAAAGCAGGACTGCAGATGTGGACAGATACAAACCAATCTCTTTGAATGCCCCGAGGTAAAGCTCCATTATTTGTGTTACAAAAAATGAAATGAAAGTTATACCAGTTTTGGTACTTTCATGGGTATCAGCAGCTCAGCTCTACATCTGAGATTCTCCGGTGGCAGAAAACAAAACTAAGTCCTTGTGTTTCCTTGAACCTTAAATAATGAAGTTGAACTATAGCCATGAAATTAACCACGTGACTACCGCTCCCTTCCATTTCCACAGGGCTACTGCAAACATCAACGCCCTCAAAACTTTTGCCAGTTCAAGCTTTTAATGGTGCCTGTGCTTAAAGTTGGCTGCAATTAAACACGAAGTTATTGTCTAAATAGCCCATTATTGTCTTTGTTTAGCTGCCTAATTTCCTTCCATTAATATGTTCTTAAAGCTGTTGCAAGCTTCTTTCTCCAAGCTAATTTAGGAAACGCATTTTACAAAGAACAGGTAATTTTAAAAACATCACTCTAATGTTGGTCTTTCATTATTTCTCTAATAAACAACATAATTGGTAGGGGCCGAGGCCACCTACAGATCAATCTTTAGGCAAACTTTGTATACTCAAGGCACAAAATTGCTCCTGGAGCCCAATCCCATTATCTCATGGGAAAACGCTGTAAAAGATAAAAGTTGTGAATTTTCTCCCCCTAGCACCTGTCTAACATCGCTCTCCCCATTTTAAAAAATTATTTACTAGACCACGCCCTAGAGAATCAGACATAATTGCAGAAACATGAACAAACAAAGGGAGGAGACTGTCACATCCTATTTTTATCAGCTTTGTTTTGAAAGCTTTCTATGTGTAGCTTCTTTTCATTAAGTGACTTAATACATATATGCTCAGCAAGAGGAGGCTAAGACAAGCATATGCTGTCCGCAGGATCTAGAGGTGTCACTTGGAAAATCAACCTCAATTAAATTTAATTACATTCCCTTTCAAGTAGAGAAGCATGAAAAGGGTCCATAAACTTTAACTGTAAGTCAATTACATTGTCAAAGTACAGAGAAAATATAAAATGAGTATGACAGAGGCAGCCGGCAGGCATGGGGCATCCTCACGCAAAATGAAATTCCGAGAAGCACATGGCATTTGCCCAAGCATTCTCTCCCGTGTTTGAACTCACACCGGTGACCCCGGGGAGAACACAGTCTCAGGCGGAAAGGCGCCGTTGCTAATGGGAATGATTCATCCAAAGCCAGGCTCAGAGTTCCCCTTAAGAACTCCACTGGAATGTACTTCCGTCAGTCCGTTCAAGTCCATTCAAGACAGGCCCACCCAAAGCACCTGAAGCCAGAGTCAAGGGACGGCCCCCAGGGATACATGCCACTTGTTCACAGAATAGTGAGTGACTAGTACATAGCACAGACAGATTTCTGTCATCGCAAGTATCTTAAAGTTGTTCCTTTGATTAACATACTGGTTGAGAAGTTGGGCTATATTACCTGTCCTCTTTAGTGATACCGGTGTGCTGTATGAGATTAATTGAAACAGGTTCTATAAAGAGTCTTCTTGTCTATCCTACAGGCATTATTAAGAATAGTTTAGTGTTTCTCACAATTTCTTTTCTCTTTCTTTTTTAAAAAAAATCCATATAGGAAATTGTTATCTGCTCTTAGAATCAAGAAGGGCCATGACCCGCTGTGAAATATTTCTAGTTTTATCGTCAAGATCCAGGGGCTTGAATAACTTATTGTGTTTCCTTAATTTTTGTAAACTCTGAGAGAACACCGGTACTCCTGGCAAGTTAAGAAGAAAAAAACAACAGGAGATGTATGTATACTTTTTATAAAATGATTGCTATTCCGCAGATGTATTTTTTCTTTTATCTAGATTCATTTGGTTATTTTTTTATTTTTCCTACACAGTACAAAAACGTTCTTTTGGATCCAAAATATCTGGTTGGGGAAATCAGAGGTTTCCAAGAGCCAAGGAAATAATGAAATGAGTAAGTACGTTATGCGGGATAAGAAGGGGGTGTGGGTTTCTTTCTCAAGGACAGCCATTCTTCAGTGCCAGCCAAACGGGCTCACAGAGAGAAGTGCGAGCCACCGGTCATGTGTTTTCAGAGAGGCGGGCACGCCACGTCGCCTGTCGCCCGTGCGTCCGAGCTCCCCCCTGCCCCCGCGGGAGGGTATCTGGACATGGCATCAGGCCCAGGCTTGGCAAAGGGGCCAATACCCACTATTTGCCCTCAGATCAGTACTCAATGGCTTGTTTATTAAAAGGACCGAGGGAACAATTTCAAGGGAAGCAGCATTTTTTTTTCTGCTAAAATACCCAGTTTACTGTGCTTTTAATAAAGAGGAAATAAATTTCATCCTTGCTATTACTATTCTATTACTGCCCATGTTCTGACTGCAGGTTATATAGGGTTAGAAAATACTAATCACCCCCCTTGTTTAGGTGTTTAAACAAAAATTGGATGATCTCTCCGTGGGAGATACAAATGTTTAGGGAAAATCCTAGATCATTAAGCGAAAGCCTCCGGGTGGTGTAAAAAGCAATTCACCCTCGTGAAGGCCGAACGGCCAGGGGAGCTGAGAAGGGCTGGCAGCCGGCGCCCAGGGCCTAGTTTAACCTGCCCGGGAGCCGTCCAGCCCCAGGCTTTGGGAAGCGTCTCCTGGGGCTGCCCGAGGTGCCCGCGGGGCTCTGATGCCCAGACAGGACGAGTGTGAGTCGGGGAGGACGTTCGCCCTGAGCAGAGCCGGGTCCTGGAGGTTGAAGGCGTCGGCCCATCGCTAGGAAACCAGAGCCGTGTAAGTGAAGAGGCTGCGGAGGAGCCGGACGTCCGCTCCGAGGACCGGGCAGGCTCTCGGTGCGGACGGCGACTGAGAAGAGCCGCGCGAAGGGCCTGGAGCCCTGGGAGCAGCGCCGGCCGCTCTGGAGGCCCCGCCGCCAGGCCGGAGGCCTCTGCCGGCCCCAGGTGGAAGCACTTTCCGTAAGTGGATCCGTGTTACTGGGCCCCACACTTGGCCAAGAGCCTCTGTCTCCACGGAAACGGGACACGGAGCAGACTTTTGAGCAGCGCCAGATGAGGAAGCAGAAGTCCCGAAGCCCGAGATGCTTGCAGGGGCCCACGACGCCCCGCTTAGGTTTAAACGAAGCCGTATGATGGTCTCTGTGAAATAGAAAATAGGCAAAGGGGCGTGTGGTGGAGGGGTGAGTAATGAGGGGCAAAGCGAAAATGTGATGGTAATAATAATAAAAAAAGGAACAAAAAAAATTTTTTTTTTGAGACAGGGTCTTGCTTTGTAGTTCAGGTTGCCTCTGAGCTCACTATTAGCCCAGGCAAACCTCGAACCCAGCAATCCTCCTGTCTCTGCCTCCCGAGTGCTGGGATGACCGGCGTGAGCCACCACGCCCGGCACTGTGGAATGTGGTATTGATTGTTGGTGGGCGTGAGTCTCCACGCCCAGCATTGTATGTGGTTTCCGGGGATCGAACTCTGGACCTTGCGCTTGCGAGGCAGGCACCAGAACCACTGAGCTAACCCTCCGGCCCAAGGACCCAAATCTTATGTGTTTAGGGGGAGAAGGGTTTGGGGGTAGGTAAGGGAATGGGAAAAAAAATGAGAATTAAACTGTGTCATATACTGGTACAAATTCCCAATATCGAGTGTGATCACGACATGATGTGTACATACAGTGTACCAATAAAGGTCAACAATTAAAAAAATAAAAAGATGCCGAAGTGTCCTTAGATTTCCTGCTGCGTCCATCCCTGTACCCATGGTGTCAAAACCATAGATTAACGCAGCAAGCCCAGGCTGCGGTGAGACCAAACTAGACGGACACCTCCATTTTCCTCGCCACCAGGCGTTCAGGGTTGTCTCAATAGGTGCACGTTGAACTGCCAAGCGTGTATCTAGCCCTCGTCGATGGCTCCTGGGACAGAGGTGCTGCCCCCTGGCCGTCCCCATCTGCTGCCGAGCAGGGGGGTGACCGGGGTCTGGGAGCCCCGAGGTAGCTCCAGGATGGGGCCAGATGCGGGAACAACCCGAGCGCGGCTCCCGGCTGGGCCTTCCTCGCCTCCCAGCCGCCCTGCAGGGAAGGGGCCTTGGGGGGGGGGGGTTCGCGGGGTCCCGTCTTTCTTGTACACGTATTCTAAAGCAATCTTTAGCTCCCCAGTGAGAGCTGAAAACCAAGAACACCTGACTTAAGTGGAATTTAAAGATGGCCGGGAGTGTGCCCTGATTAAGATAAATGGATATTTCCCATCTATCCATGGAACACTATTAGGATCACGGGCATTCTACAAAGTGAGACCCCGTCTCAATATAGAAAAATATGATCGAATACAAAGCAATTATAACCTGATCCGACACATTGAAAATTCACTGGGAATTAGAACCCAACATTGATCTGAAGTTTGTGAAATATTTATCCTTACACATGATTAAAAGTTATTTTCTGGCCGGGCGTGGTGGCTCACGCCTGCAATCCCAGCACTCGGGAGGCAGAGGCAGGAGGATTGTTGAGTTCAAGGCTTGCCTGGGCTACATAGTGAGCTCAGGGCCAGCCTGAACTACAAAGCGAGACCCTGTCTGAAAAAAATTAAAAAATAAAAATAAAAACAAAAAAAAGTTATTTTCTGTCTTTTGTAAGATAATCCAGTGACACATTTTATGACAATTGTAGGAATATTCCAAAATTACATAACTTACTATCAGAAAAATGCATATTAGAAAAATGCCTGGTGACGACACCAATCACAGGGCTGCTGTTATCATCACAAAACACTGAAATGGACACAAATGCCCAACAAGAGAACAAACAAACTACAGTGAAATGAAATGGACGCAGTTTTTATGGACATTAAAATTAAAAAGCAAGCGGACCAGGAACAGAACATTCCAGCGATAAAATGTGTTCTTCGTCAGAGCCATCATCATTAAATAGTAAGGAAACCACAAGATTCCCACTTTTTTCCAGGGAGCGCCCCCCGGGCAATGAGCCAGGCCCTGTGCAGAGACCAGACCCAAAGCCCCCGAGACCGTGGCCGAGACGGGGACGGGGTCCCGCCGCCTGTGCGCGAGCGACGTGCCGCGCGGGCCCCCGTCTGCCTCGCTCTCTCCCGCCACAGCCACTCGGGCACCTTCCACGGGCTTCTCTGCGTAACTGACCCATCTGACGCGCCGCTGACCCGCCCACTATTCGGTGCGTTTCCCTGCTGGAGCGCTCGAAGCGAAGCGCCGCCGCCGAGGCCTCAGTCCGGCTGGAGTCTCCGGGGGAGTGTCCGCAGGGCGGCCTGGTCTGGAGCGCGGCGAAGGGGCGTTTGCTCCAGGCGCGGTGGTTTGCAGGGAGTCGCTGACCCTCCGGGGCCAGCGAGGCGTCACCAGCCGGCGTCTGCTTTCCTCTCCCGGCGCCCCTCCGCGTGTCCACGCCGACCCCAGCCTCCCCCTTTTCTAGTACCTGTCAGATCGGATTAGGACCCGCCCGATGGCCTCACTCTACCGAGAGACCGTGACGAACAAGTCATCGTGCATAGGAAGCAAGGCCCGAGGTGTGAGCCGAACGTGTAGGATAGAAGTTGTTCTGTTAGACAGATAGGAAGGGGCTCATCAGCTTTATTTTGGTTTCAGTTTTCCATTCTTTCTTTCTTTCTTTCTTTCTTTCTTTCTTTCTTTCTTTCTTTCTTTCTTTCTTTCTTTCTTTCTTTCTTTCTTTCTTTCTTTCTTTCTTTCTTTCTTTCTCTTTCTTTCTTTCTTTCTTTCTCTTTCTTTCTTTCTTTCTTTCTCTTTCTTTCTTTCTTTCTTTCTTTCTTTCTTTCTTTCTTTCTTTCTTTCTTTCTTTCTTTCTTTCTTTCTTTCTTTCTTTCTTTCTTTTTCTTTCTTTCTTTCATGTATTTATTTACTAGTTTTCAGTTTTTATAATTCCCACCCAACACCATAGAGTTTGTGCTGTTTAAAAGGGGGCAGAGGGAAATCAAGACTGTCACGCAAACATGAGTGACTTTTATTCACCCACGAGTACGGTTTGTGCCCTTTCCAGCTTCCAGGTTTAGAACAGCGTCCTGTCCTGCTGCAGCGGAAGCAGCTGCTCTGGCGGGTCCGTCTTCCTTCTCCGCTCGCCGCGGCCTTTAAGTATTGTGCGGAACATGGGCCTTCACGCAACCCTCGGTGTCACTTCCGAGGCTTTCCTTTCGGCCTTTCTGCTCCGGCTCGCCAGAAAACAAAGCCTTCTTTTCAAATTTCCCCCCTCTCTCCCGACCACAGTCCCGTCGTGCCTATGTATGTTTTACCTCCTAGAGATTCTTTATAGATAAAAGGTCCTCGGGACAAGCATAACATCTTTGACTTTCTTAGAGTTATTCTTTTCTCTTGCAAGCTTCTGAAGTATTTATTTTCCTCCAGGTCACTTGGCTATCGGATTTCTCTATTCCTAGTATGTCATGACTTCTGCATCGAGGAGTCAAATGTTTTGTTTTCAAAATAAATCTCACTGAATTAAATTAAATTAAAATAAATCTCACTGAATTAAATTCTAATTAAAAAGGGAAAATCAGATTCAAGTGAAACATCAACCTATAGTATTTGCTGAGTTATTAAAAAAAAAAACAGAGATCATTCAGTCAAGATTGAAGACTGAAATGCCTGTCCCGTGGATTAACACTGACAATTGCTTCCATGGAAATATTTAATTTTGTGACACAAAAATCCAGCTAGACTGTATTAGACCAAAAAGGGAAGCTCTCAGTTCATTTAACAGAGAAGAGCAAGACAGAGCCATCGACCCACCAATGGTCCTTCAGTTTCTTTCTTGTCCTTCTGGCTGTGTCCTGCTTTCTGCTTACTGTACCCTCAAGCGGAGTCAGGGGTAGAAATCACAGGACCGGGCCCCCCCAGTCACCCACACCCTCATTCCACACACCCAACACTCTTAGAATGACTCGCCCCGAAGATTCTGCAGCCGGGTTTACGCACCGGCTCTGTACTGCAGGAGCAGATGGGGGTAACCACACTGCACAGCTCCGTGGCAGGGTACGACGGGAAGCTTCCCTCACCGAGGAAACCTGAGGCACTCTGGGAAGCAACCGGACATGGCTGCCAAGTAGGAAACAACAGGTGACAGGTTCCAGAATATATTTAATCATGGGGGCAATTAGTTTCATGATAGGAAGCTCTTATGTTATGGAAGAGCGTCCCAGATCTCACACCAGGTATTCAACAGAGATGGTAGTTTTATGCAGTTCTTTAGAACAAGATTGCAGTTGTGGGGTTGTTGAGCCCAGGAGCCAGGGGCCCCCTTTCTGGGAAAGTGGCCCTCACGCCGAACGCAGCTGGGCCTCCCTGAGGAAAGCTCCACAGGGGCCCCAGAAGCTCCTGGTCTCCTTGCTCTGGTCATGGATAAACATTTCTATGTATCAAAGTTCAGTGGTAATTGTTTTAGGTACTTGGATAATAGGTACATTTTTATTTGTGATTTTTATTCATTTCCAATTCTCATAATAAAACTTCACTAAAGTAACATTGGTGTATGTTATCATATTGATGGTCTGTGTAATTATGACAATGCATAAAATCTTTTTTTTTTTGAGGCAGGGTCTCGTTTTATAGTTCAGGCTGGCCCTGAGCTCACAGAAATCCTCCTGCTTCTGCCTCCTGAGTGCTGGATTTGCAGGTGTGAGCTACCACGTCCGGCCCAGAGAATTCTGAATAAATGCTCTCATTTAGATCCACACCCATCCACTTAATCACTGAGTCATGAATCTACTCATCAAACAGATACCCACCTGTTACTCCGTAACAGTCACTCATGGGTAGGGGGATAAGACAATCAGCAAAGCAAGCTGTCATTTTTCTCAAGAGAGAAAATAACCACAGACTCAACTGCAAGCACATTCCATGCCACCTTCTGACAGTGCACTGAAGACACCATCAGTGTAACAGCATTCCTATTATGTTTTCTTATCGATATGTAAACAACAGGTACAATGTTTATGCAAGGTGTGTGTGTGTTTGTGTGTGTGTGTATTTGGTATTGAATGCTGGGACAAGCGTCAACCTCTCAAATTAATACTCTAAAACTTGGGGGTGAGATTCCAGAGGAGACACTCAGGAGTGTTAAAACTCTCCCAGAGAAATAATGAGCGGAACCGAATCGCTGTGAACGAACCGCGGGCAGCTGTTGGGAGCGCCCGGTGGCGACCCAGACCCCCGGCGCTTTCCACCCCACGTCTGTCATCCGCGCATTTTTCCCCCGGAATCTGAAAGATCTAGCTGACAAGCTCTGGATAAACACTGGCTGAGGCTACGGTTTCTGGGGCTGCCGAGGTGACATGACTTATTCTCTGTTACTGTGGGGGCCCCTATTAGGCAGCTTCTGCAAGGAGTCAGGATAGATCAACATGTCAGGCCGGAGGCGCAGTGATAATTCAGGCTGGGCTTGGGTTGAAGCCACTGCTGAGACAATCAGGGAAATGCTGTCGCGTGTAGATTTCTGTCCAACTACAGGAAAAGTGAGAAGAGAAATAGGGTTTTGAACTCCGTGCCATAGAGGAGCAGTTCTGAACGTGCCAACCTGATTAGGCCAGATATATTCTCTTGCTACAAGAGATCCTCCTTTTTGTGCATGTGAGAAATAAGATTGCAAAGAAAGGACCACATGCTATTAAGAAAAATATATCACGTGTGAAAGTATCTCAGCCTGTCCTGTACCAGTGAAGGCTTCTGCATTTTCCCGCAGAGAAATTTTTAGTGTGTTATTACTCCCTAGAGAGAAGCATATGGAACTATATCATTAGAATGGAAACAAACTGGAGTTGAGACCACTTCTGACATTTTACTAGGGCAGACTGACCTGTCCACTGTCACATTTAGACCTAAGAGAGGTCCTGCTAATTTGGTGCATTTCTCCTCTCTGTTGCCATAGCTGGACTTCTGGGAAATCTCCCAAGATCCCCTTGGGCATGTGCATACCAGCACCATGCTCGGCCTCAGGCCCTAGACTTGAGAGCACCTGTTTTCCTCTAAACAGGTAGAGAATGGCTCTGGGTCAGATATAGATGAAACAGAAGAGTTTCTTCCCCTGTTGATGTTGGGTAAGAAAACTGCTGCACCATGGTGTGAGTCGCGAGCTGGGGAACATCACTCCTGTGACCCCAACGAACTGGCTTCTGCCACCAAGCAGAGCCCACACCTCCGATGAGACCACAGGACCCGCTGGAAGACGGCATCCTCCGGAGACTCTGAACAGAGGAGTCAGCTACAGCGTGGCACCTCCGCTCCTGGGGACACAGAGACCAGACAACACGCTGGCATTGTTTTCAGCCTCAGAAATGCGAGACTTTGCCTAGTATGTATGTGAATGTGGGTTCTTTCGACCACACTGAGAAAAGGAAATAAAGTCTAATACTCAATCTGAGATCATTTCTGGGATAGACTGCACACCTAAGGAAACGTTACAGAATTCAGCCGCTAGAGCTCAATTATCTTAAGAAGAACTGGCCTTGAAAATGTTGGGCACAGTGGTGCATCCTACAGTCCTGGCACTCTGGGAGGCTGAGACAAGAGGTTCTCGAGTTTGAGTCCAGTCTGGACCACTTGGTAATTTAGCAAGAATTTGACTCAAAATGATCATCATAATAATAAATTAAAAGCTAAGGATATAGCTCAAAGCAAAGGCCCTGGTTTCCATCCCACTACTACAAAAAGAAATCACATTTATGCATTGCTTATGCTTGGCCAGCATCAGTATCATACTTTGTTCTGTGTTAATTTAACCTCTCAACGATAGTCAAAACTGGGAGATCTTGTGTGGTTCATCACGCGGAGCAGAGGAGGAAACAAAAGTTCAGAAAAACGTCAGAGCTGCGCCAAGGAACGCTGCTCTAAGTCACAGAGAGCAGATTTCAGCAGCCGCCGAGCCGCCGTGTCCCTTTGCGTACCGAGGCAGACTCCGTCGCTGACCTTCCCACAACCACCCCGCGCGTGGGAGGCGCCCTGAGCGGCCCCAAGCAAATGCCTCTTCCTTCACTCAGCCGTGGCCACTGACAATTCCTTACCGTCCTCCCCCCCCCCCCCCCCCCCCCCCCCCCCCCCCCCCCCCCCCCCCGTTTCTAGGATCCAAATCTCAGTTTCCCGAAATGACCCTTTTGCAGCCCGTTTGGGGCAGTGGGCGGCAGCGGAGGCAGAAATTTGCATCTGGAGACGCGCCTGGCCCCTGCCTGGGGTCCAGCAGTTGAGCTGCTGCGCTCGGCTATCATTTCCCTGCCCCCCACCCCAGCTTCCTACCAGCGCAGAGTCGGACAACGTTTCGCTCTCCAAAGTCAATAAAGCAGGCCTAATTTTCCCACGTTGATGAAGCCCTGATAGATCTGATGACCTTTTGTTGAAATGCCTGTTACAAGTATGATTAAATTATGCTCCATGGCTGAGCTGATTCCTACAGTTGATGTATCTTCTCCAGAGGTGGCAGAAAAATGTACGGCTCTTCCCTCTGTGACTGCAGAGATTTTTTTTTTTTCTTGTGGGTAGATCTCAGGTGTTTGGCATCCGGTTTGAAAAGGTGACCCTGCAGGGGAAGCTTTGGGTGTGTTCTGATCTGTTTTGGCTGATGCCATTTTTCTTCAAACCAATTAACTGCACTGATATGACTGTACCCAAAGAGGCTGTTTATTCGTGTAATCTGTTCAGAGAAATGAGAAAAATAAAGAGAAAGCTAATCAAATTTATGTACTACGTCTTCCGGGGAAAGAAGAAAAAGGTGACATTTTTTGAGCTCTATCAGTTCTGTTAAATGTTGTACATGTGGCATTTTGTTTAATCTTGACAGTAGCATGTGAAATACAATATTTATATTTAGTGTATGTTACATCTAGTGTATGGCCTACTTTGTGCCAAATGCTATCTGAATATCTAAGGAAACTAAATTCTACACTCAGTGAATTTGTCTACATGTGATAAAACTGAGATACAGACAGGCTAAGTACAGGTTAAGTACAGATTAAGTGGGTTCCCCAAGTGTTCATATTTGGCCCTTAGAATATAGCATATGTTCTACAAAATTACATGAATAAAACAGAATTAGGGTTGATCCAGGTCTTCCTGTGTGTGCAATCCAATCTTTGTGCTCTACCCAATAAGAAAATTACAAAGTAAGTCATTTAAGAGAAAAATGAAGATTTATACTTAGCTCCATGAGTTGCTAACTTCATGTGTATATAATTAGTACATATTTGGAACAAATGATATTTACAGTCATCTTAAGAAGCGGATACACGTATTTAACATACCATGAATCTTTTCATTCCTCTTCCTTCCCTTCATCTCCAGATTCTCTTTTCTCATTTTCATTATTGGTATTGTTCCTTGTGTAGTTTATGCTTAGGACATACAATGATTACGTTAATGGTGAGGAGTTAGCACACAGACCTAATGCATCTTGAATCTTTTTAGCATCTTTTCTGTCAGCCCTTAATTTCTCAGGCCTTTTCCCATTTACAAAAGATCTACCCCTTGTTTTCTTTTTTTTTTTTTTTT
>PVIC010016906.1:0-33363 GCA_004025085.1 Thryonomys swinderianus
TTTTTTGAGACAGGGTCTTGCTTTATAGTTTGGGCTGGCTCTGAGCTCACTATGTAGCCTAGGCAAGCCTCAAACTCAGTAATCCTCCTGTCTCTGCCTCCCGAGTGCTGGGATGACAGGCGTGAGCCACCACGCCCGGCACTGTGGTATGTGGTATTGATTGTTGGTGTGCCTGAGTCTCCACGCCCAGCATTGTGTGTGGTTTCTGGGGATCGAACTCAGGACCTTGCACTTGCGAGGCAGGCACCGGAACCACTGAGCTAATCCTCCAGCCCAATTTTTCCCCTTTCTCAGGAAGCCCATTGAGGAGAGATACAGCATAAAACTGAGAAATTACCAAAGTACCATTATTTATCTGTGAATGTTTATGTGGAGAAATAAAATTGTGACATTTGGTTGCTTTAACCAGTCAGTGTTTTGTGTTGTATTAGTGCATAATATCAACCACGTGTTAATACCATTTCAAAGTAACAGATTGCACCTTGTAACCTGAAGAAAACAAGTGTGGACATTGCCAGAAAACCAAGAGAAGGAAAGGATGGGTTAGGTTCATACTTGGAGATTCTTGGAGAACAGTGGCTACTGCAGGTTTAGAAAGAAACGTTTAAGAGTTTGTTGACTTCCTTCAGAAAGTGGCTCCCAATAAGTTAAGCTTCAGTGAGTTAGTTTCTTACCTGTTGAGTCTAAAAGAAGGAAGGAGAGAAAGTTTGCCTGTGGATGTTCTCAAATGAAGGGTCCCTCCGCCCTACTGTGTATCAGAACTGATCTGTTTCACTTGACACCACGTGAACTTGTGTTCAACGGAAAATGACAGCAGTAGCCAAAATGCTGAGGGAATTATTGGATCTTAATGTCAGGTAATAACGCAGTAGCACTGTATGCTGGAAACTGTTCCATTTCAGTGGAACAAAGCTCTCATCATTGAAAACTTAGTTATGAAAAGTCACTATATTTTCTATCCTTCTCCATGCGTAGAGAACAGTAGGAAGAATACACATGCCTTTCATCAACTAAATACGAAAGGGTGAATTTCATAGAAAAAAAAACTGCTGGAAAAAAGAAATGGCTAAAAAAGGAATCCATAAATTTACCTAATTCACTAGTCATTTACTGAAGAATAATTTTAGGGGATTAAAAATGCCAAGTTGTGGGCAATATACAATCCAAGCAGAATATTCTGCACATATATTCATATAATTTGTGCTACTAGGTTATCCATAGTTCTTCACAAAGCTGATCAGTCTGCTCATTTTACATTGGATTTATCTGGTCTGTGACACGCTGTATATTTCAAGCCATGTTATAAATCTTTTAAATAGTTCATGAAAAAAGTAACATTCAGGAAGAATGAGGTGTTTTCAAATCCAAAATTACTCTGCATCATTGATTTTTAAGATATAAGTAGGTGACTTTTCCTCTTCCTTTAAATCATGGGCTTCATTTTGTAAGTCCCTATGCTTCCATAAGAATTTGATTTAATGCAATGGGATTTAATTTTTCAAATACGGAAAGACTTCACACTTGATCTGTCAAGAAAAAAGAAACTTGTCTATAGTGATATATGAGTTGCTTTTTGTATGTATTCTTTGGTAGCAGAATTTCAATGATGTAGATGCAGTCGAATCAATAAAGGGCAGAAACACATTCTGTTAGCAAACATTACTGGGAAATGGTAAAAATGGATACCATATCAGAGAGCTTATACTTGATGTCATGAACTCCGGCTCTCTGGAGGTGATTGTGCTGTTGATATAATCCATCTTTGAAGAGGCTGAAATCTTGGGAGTACTTCTAAATCCTTTCATTACAGAAAGTAAATATGATGGCTAGGATATAACAGTTTAGATTTACGTGTAAATCTTCATAGCAAGAAGCCGGTATTCTTGAAGACTACCACGTAGAACAGGATGTACACATTTTTTTGCAATGAAAGTGCCAATAAAAGAGAAAAAGTGGTAACCAAGGACAATGAATGAAATGAAGAAAAAATCAACCAGTGATAGGATTCATAGTTTGGCAACTGGCCAAAGCCACACAAGAAGTTACAATTTGTTGAGTAGCACATTGATTGTATTGTTTTTCTTTATATTCAAAAGAAGTTAATAATGTTCATATAAATGTCATAATTTATGCACTTTTTTCAATTCCAAGAAGTTACACGAAACAGTGTTAAGGTACTTATAGTTAAGAAGAAACATTTCTTTCTGTTCAACAGTGGCTGAGTTTCAAAGAATGGAATGTAACCTGATATACGATTCCTTCCTTATGGACTAACATTCATTACTATGAATTTCTAGCAAGAAAATTAAAAGTACATTGTATGGTAGTATTGCTGTAACCAGGATACATCACTTATATTCTTTGTCATGTGCTACAATTTGCACAATTCATTATATTCTTTGTCACGTGGTACAGTTTGCACACAATATCATGTTTGCATAAATTTCTTCCTGCATTTGTTTAATTGCAGGCTTTTTTTTTTTTACTTTTTACTATGTACTTGTTTATGTGATTCAAAAGTCCAAGGCAGTTAAAAAAATCTGCCTGTCCAGTATTGCCTGTCCAATATTGTATGCTTTATTATACATCAGTGACAAGCTTATAACAAAATTTATTTGAAATATGTATGATATTCCAATGTAAAATACTTGAATATTTTATTAAGATGTCATGATAAGCACTTATTCCACAGGAGGGTTGTTCAGTGGATTAAATTAAAGCTACAAGTTGGGATTGCACATAGGGAATTAGTGCATAATTTTAATGGCCAAAACTCTGGTTTAACATGTTAATATTCATATAAAACTTTAACAGTTATATAAGTAGAATCTGATTCCTCAACAAGGGAACATACAAGAGTAGAATAAGGAATTGGAGATGACTACTGGTCAGTATTTCATACATTTTTCTTAATCTCTTTCAACATGTTTAGGTCTCCTGTCTCAGTGAATTTACTAATACAAATATGGTATTGCAAATTATTTGACTTTCTTAACTATAAATTTTAAGCAATTCATAATTTTATATTCTTAAAGCAATTAAAATGATGTGCCTCACTGAAGATATAAGACTGTACTTTGATGAGTTGGGCCAGTATACATATTTAATAAAATGTAGCCTTAATATTTTATGCATATCAGTTAATTGATGTGAAGATTGAACCATAGCTTCTAAAAGCTACAATGAAGTACTGTATAATTTTTTTTAAAAATTTCATTATTTTCAGTTTTAAAATTTGTATTAGTAGATGTTTGGAGTACATAATGTTTACATTCATCCATGTGGAACTATTACATGTCTATAAAACACCTTCATACTTTTCCTTTCTTTTCTCTTTTTTCAACATGCCTCCATCACAGGGTCCCTTTCCCACTTTCAAATTACCTGCTTCATTTTGTAGAAATTAATAGTTCTATTGTTTCCTTTCGGAGTTTCCTTGTTATAACCTTGTATAAGGCTCATGAGGAAAAGCTGTTGTCTCTAACATTAGACTCCACCCTGAATCCTACTTGGTTCAGTTCCTTCAACCACTCTACTTAATAGGTGCCATAGAAAAAGAAGCTTAAATACAGTCTCAAGATTCAAATATAGTGCTTCATACAAACTTGGAGCTATAAATGTTATTTAATATTGTCAATGTTTTATATTATATTTGTTGCTTCTTATTTAAGAAAATAAACCTAGGGCCAGAAATTGAGCTCAGTGTTTCCGGCACCTGCCTCGCAAGTACAAGGCCCTGAGTTAGATCCCAGTAACCACATACAATGCTGGGTGTGGTGACTCACGCCCACCAGCAATCAATACCATATACCACAGTGCCAGATGTGGTGGCTCACGCCTGTAATCCCAGATCTCAGGAGGCAGAGGCAGGAGGACTGCTGAGTTCCAGGCTTGCCTGGGCTACATAGTGAGCTCAGGGCCAGCCTGAAGTACAAAGCACTCCCTGCCAGAAAAGAAAAGAAAAGAAAAGAAAAGAAAAGAAAAGAAAAGAAAAGAAAAGAAAAGAAAAGAAAAGAAAAGAAAGAAAAGAAAAGAAACCTACAGTTATAAAATAGTGATTAAAATTATTAATCAGTTATCTAACTCTCCTTACAATCCTAACAATTCATTTATTGAATCACAAACTTTTTGTTACTCCAAGGAAAAATTTAAAAAAAATACAATTTAGAATGTAAAAGAAGTAAATATGATAGACTATTTCTTTCATATGATAAAATTCAGTTTACAGTCAGTTTTCTCAGTTACAGAGGGCTAGTTTACTGATAACACATTATAAGCATATTTAAAATGATAGAATTCAAGCAATAGTAATGGCTAATCACCAGACTTTAAAAGAATATTTTCTGTATAAAAGGGTGCTTCTACATATATTTTAAATGTCTATCATGAACTTGTCATAGAAAAAGATGACATGGATGATAAAAGAAGTAACTGAAATACCACTCTAGCCATGAAATTCTCTAAAAATTCCAATATCACCACCTCCTTTATTCACGCTCTGTATATTTTCCTAAACTCTACCCTGCTTCCTTCTGATAAAGATGAAAGTTATAGAGGTCCAGCTTCATGATTTTGTTATCACCTATGTTCTCAGAAACCATGGAATCTAATTTCAAAAAAGGCAATTCAAGCTCATTTTCTTTGACTGTAGAAATAGATGGAGTTCTATTTAGTATGAATTTATCTTGAACAACACAGTTGGCAACAATGGGAAAAAATGTGAGTCTTCTATATTATCAGTTGTTCAAATATTTCTTTGTATTTTATAAATCATTTTTCTCATTTGAATTTTTACTACAGATTTGTATACTATATTTTCTACATTGGTATTTAATTATATCATCTATGAAATCCACCAGATTAACATAGTGTATTATTGTACTAATCTCCAGATATTTAATAACAATAAAGATCCTAAACCCACATTTTTCCTCCATTAAAAGTAAATAAAAATAGAGTTTATGATAAAGATATGTCAACAAAATCGTGCCACACATTTAGATGGAGAAGATTTATACTTGCACACATATATGAATAGACTTCAACTTCCATCTTTTACCTTGAGGAAAACTGTTAAACAAAGAAACTAAATTTTTTCTTATAATGATGTAAAAAAAATTGTTTCAGATGCCTAGATAGTGATTGCAAATACTTTCTCTTTGTTGATTTTATAACTAAGTATCAGATACATTTGTTTTGATGAGCTTAAGGTATTTTTGTTATTTAATACAAAAGTCTATGAATTATATACTATTTAGATATCCCACAAATGAAATTTAACTTGTTTATTTTCTCCCTCTATTGAGTTTTTTTGGTGCATTTTAGGTATGCTTTTTGATCACATGCATTATTGTACCTGTATGTGATGTATTTTGATTCCTATTTTTACCATTCTGCGCCCTCTCTAAACCTCCAACCCCTATGTACATAAGCTTTGTTTGTTGTTTGTTTGGGGCAACAAATTTGGTTTTTAAATATGTGGCAGAGGAGAGAGAAATTAAACCATTTGGAAAACTAAATGCCACATTTTATTGCAGCTCTATTCTTGGCTGTAATTTGTTTTGATTTTTTTTTTTTTTTGAGACAGGGTCTCCCTTTGTAGGTCAGGCTGGCCCTGAGCTCAGTATATAGTCCAGGCAAGCCTCGAACTCAGCAATCCTCCTGCCTCTGCCTCCTGAATGCTGGGATTTGAGGCTTGAGCCACCAAACCCTGTGATGTTTTGATGTATTTTAAAAGGAAATTTCTCCATGAAAGAAATAAAAAACAAATTTGAAGAGATGTGATCAAATTTAATAAATTTCTCCATTATCTATAATCCTTTATTAAATTAAACTTTGTCACCTTACAATACATATTTGTTCATTTTATCCAAATTCTTGGACCCATACAATGAAGTATAAAGCTGAGGATCTGACTTCATTGAGAACAGCACATTTGTATTAACAAGGAAAATAATCAAACATTTCCACATGTATTTTCTTACACCTCTCAGATCACAGCTCATAAGGGAACGAAGGGTTAGAGACTGTATCAAATTGCAGCTCAGTTTGTGATAATTCAACCTTGGAAAGAACCCATCGATTGGAGAATGGTTAAAGAAGATGTCTTTTTTCTATAAAATGGAGTATTACTCTGCCTTAAAGAATGTTTGAGTCATTTATCCTCAAATTGATGTACTTTCAGGATGTACTCCTAAGTGAAATGAATAGGTCACCGACGTGTGAATATTCTATCTGTTCTCTGGCATGAGAAATTGAAGATGTTAGTGAGTTCTAGAATGTATGTTGGATATTATGAAGTAGAAAATATGCAAGGGGAAATATGGTGGAGGACTGAGTAATAAGGTGTAAAGGAAAAATGTGATGGTAATTTAAAAAGACAAACAAAGCTTACGTATTTAGGGGGTGGACGGTTGTGGGGTGGGTAGGGAACGTGAAAAATGAGAATTCAATTGTGTCATGTACTGGTACACATTCCCAGTATTGGGTGTGATCACAATGTGCATACACAATGTATCAATAAAGATAAAAATTAAAGAAAAAGATTATATCAATGACAAAACAAAATGTGTACATGTTTCCTCATTTCTAAGTACAGGAGAAAAATGAGTTTTCCATAGGAACATATGAAATCAGATTAGGGAAAAAAGAGATCGCACACCTAGTGTGTACAGATAAGAGTTTCAGAGCAGAAAGTCTTGAAGGTGTAGAAACACATGAATTCAGACCCATTGAAAAGCTCATCTTCACAACTTTCTGCTAAGTGCCAATGAAGACCGTGAGAGCGGTGAAGAAAACTAGAGAAAAGTCCCCACTGTGGCACACAAAGCAGGTGTGACCAGCTTCTCCTTAAGCAAGGCCATGAAGTCCTCCCCACCTGTGAAAGTTAAGCTTGACCGTTTACTTCTGATCAGCGCGGGATCCGCCGGAGTACTGCGGAAGCCCAGGTCAGGGTGTGTCGGGCCGGATCCTGCAGGTGTGAATTAGGTTGGATTTCCGGTGCTCGGTCTCTGCTTCTTCGGCGCTGCTTCGCTCCTCTCCGTCCTGGCTATCAAGAATGAAGTGTCTTCCATCTGCCATGCTCTTTTCAGGACACGTGTCTGCCTCGGAGCCAGGTGTCCGTGCACTGACTTCCCTGAATTAATGAGATCAATTTAAAGGGTCTGTTACACTGTGGATGTCAGGTTTTGTGCCCTAGCAATGGGTAAGTTGACTGATATACCACCTCTCTGAATCCTCCTCGCTTACAAATGCCAAAGCCGTGAATTCCCCCAGAATAGGTAGCAAAATCTCTAACCCCATGAACATAAACTGGGGATAAACAAGAGAAAACTCTCCTGCCTCGAGGACAAGTGCCGCCTGGGTGACAGTCGCACATGTCACGGTTTAATGGACTGTGACTTGCTTATCTTGTGGTGTCTGGGGGTAAGATGTCCACAAACGACTTGGCTGCTTTCTCTGAAAAGCTAAAATCAAAGTTTCACCTCAAGTTGAGCGCTCATTTGGAGACGCAGGCAACAATTTCTTATAAAATTAGATACGTTCTTACCATGTGAACCAAGAATCCGACTTTTGGAACTTTCCAGAAAATGAAAGCACGTGTTTAGACTACGCATAGAACATGATGTTCATTACAGTCTTGGTCACTTCACAAGCCCTAGGAAGATGCTCATAGCCGGAAGAAATTTTGATACATTCATGCAGAAGATTAGTACTCAGCAATAAAATATTGACGACTCAAATCATGAGAATCCTTAAATGTGTTAGTAACTAAAAGAAGCCAGCCAACCACATAATAATTTATCATATATGATTTAATATATCAATGTAATGTAAATTAATACAAAGTGATAGGACCAAGGAAAAGGCAAGTATTCCTAGAACTCAGAGGAAAAATTGTAACACATGGAATTGGATATAATGAAAATACTTTATCTCTGGTTTGTGTTTTGGTCTCAAGACTTTACATACATTTCAAAACCCACTGACTGGTATAGGTAGAAATAGGTGAATTTTATTATGCAGAATTTATATGTCAGTAAGATTGGATTCAATCAAATTAAAGAAAATAATCAGAAAAAAATGAGGCATTTTAGTATTTCTAGTACTACCCTATTCTGATATCTGTTCAATTAACAAACTTGTTGTAGATATCTTAGTATAAATTACTGTGCTGTGTTACTTATCTATGTTTGTTGTTTAGATATTACTCCATAGTGAATACTACAAAATTAGCGGCTTAGTAGCATGCATATTTGTTTTTATATAATCTCATTGGCCTAATCTGTGTGAGCACAGAGCAGGTGAGACTTGGCTTTGGAGCATTTCAGAAGAATACATTAAGAGCTCAGAACGGAAGGCTCCGACTTGGGAAGTCTGTTTCCTGTTTATGTTGCTGCTGGCAAATTCAACACAAGGACCACTCACCTCGGATCTTCAATCTATCGCTCTGTCGGCTGGAGGATCCCCTAGTTCTCTGCCATCTGGGTTTCCTCAGGAAGGTGGCTGTTGTTGCCAGAGGAATGAGGCCTTATTCAAAGTGTAGAACTTACAGAGCAGGACTGTTCAGGGAGGCCCGTGCGGGCTGTGTCAGAAAGTACCTCCCACTGCAGCTGTGCTATAAGGCAGGGATTCCATTTCAACCTATATTACTGAGCAATTCAGTGACTAAAGTTTAGGAAGATAATAAGCACATGGCATCATAATTAAGCGGAAAGCATTTCAAATATTAATTCACCCCATATTATAGACTGAGAAAAACTACAAGGAAATCAGTTGTCTACCTACACATTCCATTATTACAATGTGCTATAGACTCGCTTTAAACAACTGTATCCTTTTTACAGTTCTTTTTCTGGCTGTTTAACATAATTCTGTTTTGAGTCAGGAATACCATATGCTTAATTTTCTAACTATCATGTACTACATTATCTAAAAGATTTTATACCTTAGAAAACTGTATCTTTGAAGCCAACATCCATTATATTCATAGGTTTGCTTCTAGCTGAGGATTTTGCCTAGGATACTCACTATTATTTGTTAAGCAACTATCAAGAATTTCACTATTTGCATTAGCTAATATCAATATGTGACAGCACATGAGGTTAACTATAGAACATTTTGATCAAGGTATTTCATGATAAAAACTCCAAGGGCTGTAGCTGAAATTTTTTCTAAATATTTGATACCATTTTAATACATATTTAGAATTATTTTTCTAGAATATAGAAAAATGCTAATTTTATAAAGGCTTATTCAGATAGCATATTTTATTTTCAGGTTTTAACACTGTTATATATTTAAGTTTTAATTAATTCAAATTTAAAGTTATTTAAAATATTTTAACATTATTATTTTAAAACCACATTTTTATATTCATTGTAGTTCACTCTATTTACATCTGATTTTACTTGGCAGTATGTAATGACTTCTGACCAACATTTTAACGTAGGATTTATTGAATTAAACAGTGCACCATTATACAATTTTATCTGTTAAAAGACCATGTTGTTTAATGTCTTAGAGCATTTCTGTTCTTTTTCAAAATTTTCACTATTGAGCATTTCATCTTCTAAAATTATATTTTATAACTTCGAACATACTGCTATAACCATATAACCCACTAGAAAGCTGGGAAAAAATATCTGTGCTGTTGTGTTACTTTGAAAACCAGAGTTTCTTATAATATGAATTTTTATTTTGCTTCCTGTCAACTTCTTTGCCAGCATAAAAGGAAGATAGCAATGAAAAAGGCATACCATTCTGTCAGATGCACACTGAGATATCATATAACCCCTTGGACTCTAAATATTTATTGTTTTCAACTTCATATGATTTAAATGATATAATAGCAAGCTTTCCCATGAGAAAATATATTTCATGATAAAACATAGTGATGCTTTTAGTGAGATATTTTTTGTTCATTTCATCGAAATTTTTTTACCGGTTCACTTATTAATTGGGTACTTACTGAACATGCACTTTATGTCATATAGCATGACAATGTCTCACATATAATTGAACCAAACAAAAGCCTACGTTCATAGAGCTCACATACTAATGACTGGGAAATACAAGAAATAAATAATTGTGAATTAATTATAAAATGCATAACGAAGTGAATAGAGTATGAAAATTTAACAGGAGGGAAGAGAAGAACGACAAATACTTTCAACTTTCAGCAAACGCTTTTTAAAAATGAGAGAAATTTAGAATTTACAAAGGAATTCAAATGCTAACAGATCCAAGCTCTTCAATTACCAGGAACGTTAATCCAAGGACTTATTACATCACCTATCAGTAAACATAAACTACAATCAGACTGTTGTAGGTTGGACCTTTGCCCCAGACCGGAAGTGACTGTGCTGATCTCACTGAATTAGGCGGTGGCCACATTGTCATGTGAATATTTTGTTGCAATTCTCATCCTTCAGCATTCCACAAGACAATTACAACTTGTGGGTGTCAGTTTCTTGACTCTCCCTTCCCTTTCTGTTAAAAGACAGTGGGCCGGATAGGGCGGTTCATGCCTGTCATCCCAGCACTCGGGAGGCAGAGGCAGGAGGATTGCTGAGTTCCAGGCTTGACTGGGCTACATAGCGAGAGCATGTCTGAAAAAAAAACAAACAAATAAATAGAGGTCAGTACATGTGATTCTTGGATGTTGGGACTCCTCCTGAGACCACCTCACCAGGAACCAAGCTATGAACCTCTGCATCCCTAAATGCTGAGGCTGTTTTGTATTGCTAGCTTGTGCTGGAGGAGGACGAGTTTGCATGAAAGAGTTCTACCCGAGACAAATCATACCAAATGTTTCTCTACATTTGTCCCCTTCCTCTTATTGGCTTAAGTATTGCTTACACAGTTTTGGACCTTTTGAATATCTTTTCATACATTTCCTGTAGTTTCAATTACATTACTTGTTCTATATGTATTCATATTCATTCCCATCATGATTATAGAACACCAGAGATTAAGGTCTGTATGTGAGTGTGCGTGTATCTGTGTGTCCCCCTGCCCAGTAATATAATACTGCAAACACACTTGACTACTGAGACACATTTGCACTTTTGTGAGACACTATCTCAGATAGGACTGTTGTGAGGAAGGTAAGGACTATTGTGAGAATATACAATATGTATATTTTTTGATCTCTCCAGTGCTTTCAACTGGGCTCTGACTATTACCTTCCGCGAGGATCTCTGGGAAAGTTAAATACGTTCGGTACCGGCTGATTTCTTTAGGTCTTGAAATACCCACATCGGTCCACAGGTGGCAGTGAAGAGGGAGATCTTCTCCCAACTTGAAGACCTTACATATTTGGGCTGTGAGGCTCTCACACCCCGCTACTTGAACTACAAAAACAACGTAAGAACCAACAAAAGAATGAATGAGAGAAAGCCTTCTGGGTTACTTTAAGAATGTGATCCTCCAAGCGGAAACCTTGCATGGTGTATTTAGTTACCATCTGCAGTCAATAAAACACTCCCAGCTGGCTTAGATCTGTAGCACACTGGTCACTGGTGTGCTGGAGTGAATTCGGGCCTATGCCTGTGCTCACCTGTGCCTCCAGCCCGCTCAGCGCCGTGGGGGCGAACAGAGGCAGCCAGCGAGAAATTACACCTGCAAGTAGTGTGTCCCTGCCCCTGGCTGCACTTGCTCCAGATCGATGGCTGTGCCACTCCGCGAAGGCGTGCCAGTGGTCGGCGTCCTCCTGCCCAACTTTAGTTACAGAAATGAAAATCAGGAGAGTACGCATGGATAGGGTCCCTGTCCGCCTTTATTCCACGAAAATATGAGTTGAAAACCGGGGTTGTGAAACAACTTCACAAATTGTTACAGGTATTACAGTGATTCACTATAAATGAAATCACGGCTGGCATCCGTGCAGGACTGCTGGGAAGAATCGCTTTACGTAAAGGTGCTTCTATCACTCGGTCAAGTGCTGTTTCACAGGAGGAAACGGTTTGTGGGGGAAAGGTAATGAATACCAGAAATGAATGAAATAGAGAGGAAACTTTTGGTACCGTCTGAAAAGGTCTAAAAATCTATTAAAGTAATGGCAGTGTGATTCACAGGATTTCTCCAGGTGTCTTATAAAATAGGTCTGCGTGTTTCCTTTATTTTCAGCCAGGACAGTCAGTACAAAGAGTCCGGGTTCTGTTGTTCATATGGAAAAGTTCAGGGTGGTTTCAACTCACTAGCAGAAAACTGAGAGTCAGGAACGTGCAGTTGTCTTTACTGTGTGAATTTGAAACATGTCAGACTTGACTTCAACAGTCGATTTTAGTTAATTATAATATGTGTATATGAATATTTAAATACGTCGAATCCCAGAACACCAACTCAATTTTTTTTGCCTCATAAATGGTAAGATGATTAGCTCTATATCACTCACAGAAAAATGAGGAGGGAGAGAAAAGCGTACTTTTTCTAACTATTTAAAGGGAGTCTCAGGACTTTGTAAAGCAGGGTCCCTGGAGGAACGCCAGACTGTGGAGCTTGTTAGCCATGGAGAAAAGCTGCCTTGATCTCAGATCTACCATATCCAAGCTATGTCTGCTATGTAACTGCTGTGTATGCTCGGTAACCAGATCCCCAGGTAAATTCTTGGCCCATTAATGCTTTAGGAGTAACTGCTACAAATGAACAGATCAGTGTAAAACAAGCAATCTGAATATGAGCAATCCATAACCCTAATATAGAACTGCACTTAAGTTTGCTGCCATGGATACATTTCATTCAAATTGTAGAAATGAGTAAAAAGGTCTCAATAATAATTCACCCATTTATCACATCCATATTTTCCAATGAATTTTCAAGCTCTTCTGACAAGACTAATACGTTTTAATTAAATATTTGTCTACTATGAGTCACTAAGTTTCTCAAGATAATTTCCCTCAGTGACCTTAGAAGAAATTGTACAGTTTAGAGGTTCCCTACCTCCCTCAAAACTTAGCCTTTAATCCAAACAAACTAACTATCTGAGGGAAATTAACAAAATATGGAAGAGAAGAGCAGTGGAAATTGCTCTTTATATGTTATATTTTAATTCCTAGGAAGTTTGCAGGTAGGTCTCCCCATCAGAATAATATGATTGGTTTCATCTCTAAACATCTGTTTATAGCACCTAGGTTGTTCCAAATGGGAGTTTGAAATAGGCTTCTCTAGTGACAACCATTGTGCCTGTCCATACAGAGTGTAGAACAGTACTGTTTATAGGAAACAAGGGAAGACTGGATCTAGATTGAGATCTTCGTTTTATTTTTGTTCACACAAGGAAAGACCTCAGGAAATCGATTTTGGTTATTACTATGATTAGAGGAAAATTTGGTAACTCTAAAGAAATGAAGCTAAAATATCTAACTCTAATTTGGGGAATGTCATTTAAGAAACATTCCAAAGGAATGATTACAGACCTAATTTAAAGACTGGAGAGGACAATGTCTTCCACTCTATGTTTACTAGACCAAAAGTAGAGGGAAAAGCCAAGCACCAAGTAGCCTTCATGGAAAGCAAGATGGTGCAAGTTGTACTCTATTTAAAACACAACAATAAATTAACCTTTTTAGACACACCGTGAAACTGAATATTTTTAATAATTTTGATTCTGGAGTATGGTAAACAGAACAATGTCTGACCAAACATATCTATCTCAAATCCCTTGGAACATGAGAATATGTTCTATAAAATTCTAAGAGCACTTCTTTCTGATTTAATTTATATTATGGATTTTTCGATGTGGAGATTATCCTTGATTATACAATTTGACCCAATCTCATCACGTGAGCCGGTGAAAGTAGAGAACTTTTTCCACATAGAACTCGAAGAGGTGCTGCAGAAGGGGAGCCTGGGAAATGTCAAGCGTGAGAGCATTTTAAGCAGCTTCTGTAGTGGTGACATACCGAGGTCTGCCTGCAAAGACCCGAATGGCCTTTAGGGGGCGAGCCTGTGCGCTCTCCTCTCAGGAAGCAGAGATTTCAATCTTGTATTTACAAGTAACTTCTAACAAACTGAAGTCACTTGCAAGTAGATTAATTTCCAGATGTTCCAGTAAAAAATGTAGCTGTGCTCACATATCACTTTATTACTTTAAGATCTGGACCAAAGGAACAAGTCCAGATATCTACAACTACAAGAGAGCACAGAATGTAAATGTAATTATTCTATTTTATGGATATATTTCTTGAATATTACCTAAGAGAATGGGATCACATAACATTTTATATTGAATTTATACTGAAATGAAATAAGACTGCATACTCATAGTTAAATTGTTCTACTTATCTTGGAAAATTTATTTAATCCACTCACATAAAAAATAAAACATAGCTGTTATTCTAAAGTTTAGTTGACCTTGCCATATGCAATTGTTGGAAAGTTTCAGCCATGATAACTTCTAGTTCTAATGTACAGCATTCTGTTTAGCACATGTTTTTCATGTTTTTATAGAAATATTTACCACTAGCAGTTCATCACTGATTATACTAAACATATACATAGGGTTATGTTTTATAAAGTACATTAGGGACTTCTACTTGACATTCATTTAATCTATTACTTTTGATACATTAAAGGGAAATTAAATTGATATACTGTTTTCTCCATTGACTAGCAATGTTATATTGTATACTAAAACTTATGTTGAGAGAATAGGTCACAGTATCTATGCTTACCTAAAGTTTTCAAAAATATTAATTTTCATATTTGAGGACTTAGCTGCTGATTTTTATTTTCTTTTTGTCTTGTTCTTTCTGAGACAAGGTCTCACTCACTATATTGTCCAGTCTGGCTTTAAACTGCCTACACACATGTTAAGATTGGCTCTGTTCTTGCTGTTTCAATCTGCACTCTGAGACAAGGAAAGGACAAGGGACAGAGTTAGCATCCTTGAGTAAACTTGAGTATACAATGGTATCTTGGGTCACGAACGCTTTGTTTGCAAACAGTTTGGTTTGCAAACAGAAGTGTTTGCCAAAAGTTTGTTTTGTTTGGAAACTGCACCAGGTGACAAGCACGACCACAGCTCTTTTCCTCATACAAACATAAATTGCCCACTTCCCCCCCAAATTGTAGAACAAATCAAATTCATGAGCTGTTGTACCATCTATACCTCAGTGTGGAGTAAAAGATTATAAAATTTGCATGCACATCTCATTTGCATGTTGAAAATCATTTGCTTAAGAGTTTACAATGAAACAAAAAGATGAGCAAAATATATTTTTACTTTAAAGGATATGGACAGTCGTCTTATGGATTCAATAATTTATTTGCTGTTTTAATTTTGAAGAAATCCATTCTTTAGATAATAATAATTTCCATCTAACATGGTAACACATAGCTATAGGCCTAGCTACTCAGGAGGCTGATGCAGGAGTACCTTTTGGAACTGAGCACCTAACTTGTCTCAAAAGATCTCTCATTATGTATAAAATCTTCTCATAGTTTTTTCTGTGCTTAATGTCTTCAACACAGCATGTTATTTTCTACCCAATAAATATTTTAGTGAATGATGTAGTTATTCGTCATGGAACTTGATGATGGTGATGAAGATGCTGATGAAAGAAGGAAAAAATGAGGATTATTTGGGACAGTAATAATGATACTGGCTAAGACTCTGCTGGTTGCTTGCTACATACACTAAACCTAGGTAGATAATAGATATTTACTGTATATATGTCTTTATATAAATCAAATGATAATCTTAGAAAAACCCTCTACCACTGATATCGTTTGAGGCTCTAGAAAATAGATTATGGATGTTTGTTAAATAAAAATACTGAATAGTTTTATTTTTGAGGTAAATTAACTTGTATAAGTATTAGCTTGATGCATTCTCCAGTTTATACTTTGAGTACCTGAGATATACTCAGTGTTTTATTTTAGTCTTTATCAACTTTATTTCAAATGATTTGCAAAAGCTTTATAAAGTTTATATATTATTTTGCAGTTAACAAAACAGACTCAGTGACACCAAATGACTTCCAGGAAGTACCAAGCATCTTCTCCAACTCTGCTTTAAAGATCTGAGCTTAGTTTGCTACTGCAGTGCTGGCAGTGTATGCAGCTTCAACGTAAAGAAGTATTTAATGGGGCTACATATGTCAAAACTTTGACAAAGTTTATGATATAGAAAAGACTTCAACGATTAGAGTTTTTTCAATGAGTAATTGATAGTTTTTAAAAAATTTGAAAGAATGAAATGTATACATTGTAAAAGAAAATTGAAATAGATTACTTCATATCCTTAAAAATATGCTTAGCACTATATTAACAGGCACAGACCAGAATTCTAAGAAGCAGTAGTAAGTATTTCAGAAAAAAATGAATAGTTTTATTACATCTACTGCTCTACAAAGGACAGCATGTTTTGTGATGAAAGACTTTAAATTTGATTGATTAGAAAGATCTGCGTTTTTCTTGAGAATAAAATGTAATAATTGTCAGGACTAATTATCTTGACAAGCATAATCCTGCCGAGAAACAGGTTAGTGGTCATGGAAATGTGCCACTGAGAGCGCCAGCTGCTGTGAGTATAGCCGACTGTCAGGCCAACTGCCATCCTGGAGAGACCTTACTTCCTCCTGTCAATTTCTGAGCAAGGTGGGGACAGCCGTCCTCCCGCAGTAGACCTTCGGGGTAAAGAGTCTCTCTTAGCCTGCTTGAGATTTTCTCAGAACTGCTCGGCAACTGCTTATCTGTGCCAGTGATCTCGCTCTACTCTTGTTTCATAAACCTGGAATCCACATTGCATTCTGGGGGATCCTTCCCTGCTTCTGCTTCCCTCTCCTTCTTCATCTGCACTGTTTACTTTCTACCCCACTTTAGTGTCTGTGCTATGGAATGTCTAAAAAAATATCTCAAATTAAAAAGAAAAATCATACATCGAAGAGGATGGGAGATGAATCAGAAGTGAACTGCTTTAAGTGTATCTTGAATACTACTTCTAGAACCAGATATCACAGGAAATCACTTGAAAGAAAACTTCAAGGGAGTATTTGTTGTCTTATGCATGAAGTGTGGTTTAGAAGTGAGGTGTCACTCCAAACTGCTTTTGATTGGAAGGCTAAGGAGTAAGGGAAACACTATACTCATCAATAAACACATGCACTGATGATACTAGCTGATTTGCTGTTTGTGGTGGGGCCTGAATAGAGGTGGGTCATGGAAAGCATGACCCGGAAGAGTTTGTTTCCCTCACCAGCTGGCTGCTCCCTTCTCTCTTGACTTCCGGGTCACCATGACGTGAGCAGTTCCTCTGCAGCGGGCCCTTCTTCTGTACCTTCTCTGCATTTGAAATACCGGGCATGAGCTAGAACTTCTGAAACTGTGAGTCAAAATCAAGTTTTATTTTTGTTTTGTTTTTGTTTTTTTTTCCCCTTTAAACTGTGAGTATCGGGTATTTTGCTCAGGCAATGAAAAGTGACTAAAGTAGTGTTTTTATCCAACCTTATGAAAACTACAGGGTTCTTTTTTTTTTTTTTTCGGGATCAAACTCGGGCCTTTGTGCATCCGGTTGGCACAGTATCACTTGAACTAAATCCCCAGCCCAACTATATGATTCTTATGAGTGAACTTTCTTTAAAGAAGAAGGAGAAGAAGAAAACAGTCTAAGTTTTCCAACTTGTGGGTTCAGAGTTCCTTAGTGCAAAGGTAACAGAGATGATTAAAGAGAGAAAAATAGTAAAGTATATGTAATGTACTCTTCCATCAACAGAAGAAATATGTACCTCATATTTGCAGTGCTGCAAATTTCATGCATGTTGACTGAACACATGAGACTCCTGGATCAAAAACAAAACAAATGAAATAGAAAATATTCAAAGTAAAATGTGATAGAGGGGTGAGTAATGAGGGGTAAAGAAAAAAATGCGATAGAATTTAAAAAAAGGAAACAAAGCTTATGTATTTAGCATGTGGGATGTAGGGGAATGGAAAAATGAAAATTAAATCGTGTTATATACTGGTACAAATTCCCAATATTGAGTGTAATCATGATGTGTATATACAGTTTACCAACAAAGGTAAAACTAAAAAAAAAAAAAATCTTCATGACACTGCAAACTGTATCACAATCTGCATATTTTTGTTAGTTTCCTTTGAATTCAAGTACCCCACAGACAATAGGAGTGGACCTAGATGGATGCCTTGAAGGGGTTAATTATAATTCCAGCAGGGATTGGCAAGAACCTTTTACCCCAAAGGAGAGCAATGTGTAAATTTCCAAGTTGACTTATAACCCAAATATTGCAGAAATTGTCTAGATCATAGTCATGGGCATTGATTGCATTTATCTGCAGTGGAATTGTTATTTTTTTTATTGTTTTCTCCTTCCCACCAGAATTCTAAGGTTGTGTGACTGGATTCAAAGCACAATTATAAAATCAGTTCTTTCTGTTTTGGTTGTTCACACCCTCATTCCTCCCTCCTTTCCCTCCTTCCTTCCTTTCTTCCATTTCATGTTGTTGTTGGTCATGCTGTTGAAGTTTTTGCCTAAAACACTGTGACACTGAATACATTGGATATAATAGTTATGGGCCTATGAGCAACTCAGGCAATGATCACATTGTTCAATTTTTTATTTGCACCATGTCAAGTAACTTTATACTCAGCTTCTTTTTTGTCCATAAAATCCATCCTCATCTTCCAACTTCTCTATCTCCAAATTTCACAGATTATCACATATATTTTCATCCACTGTGGATGTCAGTATAATCTCCAAAGCTCTGCAGGGCTCAAACTCACCCAAGGGCTACAACTTCTTATTGTCTTAAAACCCAATAGGCCCTGTTTCTGTCCCAGGTTATTATCTGTTTCTATTGATGATATATTTATTTGGCTTTGGTTGTAGCTCTGCCTTCTTAATTGTTATGAAACGTGCTTGTGCTTTTGATGTGTTTTATCTACATTGCTGGAACAGAAAAGGACTTGGTCACCAAAGTCACTTCTAAATTGAAGATGGTTTTACTACCTTTATCGGGATCAAAAGGCAGATTTTTTTTAATTTTTAAAGAAAAATTTAAAACCATAATTTCATTAGAGATGATGATGCCATGATTGTGAATTTGGACATAAAACTATACCTATCTAAATATGGTAACTAATTCTCCTTGATAACTTGCTATCAAATATATTATTTAAAGGAATACTTTCACTTGTTAAGTACAATCCTTGGAATTCTAGTGTATTACTTTGATTTTTCTCTGTGTATTTATTTTTTAAAAGAAAGTATCAATTTAGAATTATATATTCAATTAATTTAGCTCAGTGGTTCTGACACCTGCCTAGCAAGCACACGGTCCCTGGTTAGATCTGTAACCACATACAATACTGGGTGTGGTGACTCACGCCCACGCCCACCAGCCATCAGTACCACACACCATAAATGCCAGGTTTAGTGGCTCAAACCTGTAATCCCAGCACTCGGGAGGCAGAGGCAGGAGGACTGCTGAGTTCGAAGCTTGCCTGGGCTACATAGTGGCTCAAAGCCAGCCTGAACTACAAAGCAAGACCCTGTTTCAAAAAAAAAAAAAAGAAAAAAGGTGTTATTTTTCACATGACCAGCAGTGTACTAAATGTTAATTTTTTTTTTTTTTTGAGACAGGGTCTCACTTTGTAGTTGAGACTGGCTCTGAGCTCACTATGTAGCCCAGGCAAACCTCGAACTCAGCAGTCCTCCTGCCTCTGCCTCCCGAGTGCTGGGATTACAGGTGTGAGCTACCACGCCCAGCAAATGTTAAATTTTTTAAACAAAAGCAAACACACAATGTCTTTTCTCAATAAAATTATGAATTATATACCTTAAAATATAAATTTTCTGATGATTATATGATAGACAAATCAGCACACTGGTAAGTTATCATGAGCTATTGGACATATAACTGAACACCGCCAGCTTTTCCAGGCAAAAGTGTTGCTGCTGGCTGTAAAACCAGTAAAGTAAAGCTAAGCATGTTTGTATTTCGAACAACATAAAAATAAAGCACAGATAGAGCCATATGGTTTGCACCTCTTTGCTAACCCAAAGTAATGCACCACATCAATACATCTCTGGACCACTTGTCTCTAAATCCCTCACTATATTTTTTTTCCTCTTATACTCATCAAATGTTCTTTTTGTTTCTATTTCCCAAAAAATAATGCCATGAAAATTATATATAATCATTGAAAGAAGTCGTTGTCTGAATGAGAAACTTCTATTTGAAATCTTCTCCTCCAAGGATTTGGTTTGCATAATACTAAATGGAAATTTTTAATTTGTGCAGCCTGAAGGTGTTATATCTATTGGAACTTGCATGTGAATTCCAATGGCATGTTTTGATGTCCCCTGTACTAAATACAGTGTTATCATCCATGCACAGAATCCTGAAAAATCATGGCAAGTACAATTTCTTAAGCTTTCAGCTCAGTCTTTGTCAGTGTCTGTTTATGAAAGATCTCAGGATAATATGGCTCAGAGAGAATGGAAGATAATTGAGCAGATTAGTTGAACTTCACATAAGCACAGGTACATTCTGAAGAAATTCTGTATCCATGTCTGACACCTCTATCTACTTGCAAACATTATACCTGAAATAGTTCTCCATTTATGCATGATTTTGTCAGTCAAACAAAATTGAGGTCCTTTAGAGGGAAAAAATAAAAATAGATGTAGGGTTCAGACAAGATTGGCATCACTTTTGCCTAGAATGACTTGATTATATATGCTTGAAGATTCTGACATGTTTTATGTACAGGTGTATCAATATACTTTGACAGGATAAAATTTTAAAACAATGTCAAGTGCAAGCATACTATTTACATGCTGGGCTCCCCTATGAAGTTTTGGTGGTATTATACTTTCAAGACTTTGAAACCACCATGTATTTTTTGAATGTCTTATTTCCCTATAAGCAAAAATCACATCAAACCCAAATTTTGGGACACAGTATATCAAGATAGCCTATGAACAATTTTATAACTTTGTGAGGCCTGTTTTATATGAACCTGTTTCTAGTCAGTGCCATAAAAATAAATTTAACAACATATAACTGATAAAGGCTTCTATACTAACTGATAAAGCCTGCACATTTATTCAAGGATACTAATGATGACTTTGATACTGGTTGTGTGTGCTTTTTTAATATTTAGAGAACTAAATCTAGAAGATGATTGTTAAAGATCTAGGCATAGCCAGATGTGGTGGCTCACACCTGTAATCCCAGCACTCGGGAGGCAGAGGCAGGAGGATTGCTGAGTTTGAGGCTTGCCTGGGCTACATAGTAGCTCAGGACCAGCCTGATCTACAAAGTTAGATCCTGTCTCAAAAAAAAAAGATCTAAACACAAACCAAAAGTAAAAACTAAATTAAGCATGTATAATCAATGTGGATATTAAAATTTATAAATGTAAAATAGAATGATTTTTCCAGTTTATTTATTTATTTATTCATTTTGAGATAATGCTTTGCTATGTAGTTTCTGTTGACCTTAAACTCACTATCTCACCCAAGCTGACTGACTCACAGCAATTCTCCTGCCTCAGCTTCCTGAGTACTGAGATCACAAGCACACACCATGTCCAGTTTATCATTCAAATAAAATGCAGCAAAAATGACTAAGCAAAGATCTGGACCATTTATACAAACAACATATGATACAAAGTATTTAATGTGTTTTCCTTGCAGGACATGATATAAAATAGACTGTCATAAAGTTAGATGAAAGTAGAAACCATTAACTAATAGGATAGGAAAACTTTAGAAGACTTTTACAAGAAATGGTTTTTACTAAAGCTCTGTACGTGTGTTAAAAGAGAACTCTACATATTTTTATAAGTCTGTGATAAATATGGATATTCAGACAATCCAGTTTTGATGCCCAATATCAGTTAAACTCTGCATATCATCAAATAGACTATCATAAACTGGGAAAAATGAATAATTGTGATAGCCAGTTTTGTGGTAAATTGGCCACAAATTGGCTACCGAGCAATGCTTTGGCCAAAAATCCTTTTGGAGGACTCTGCGAAGTTTCTGGGTGAGATTACCATCAGTGAATTTGGAATAAAACAGGGGACACTGTCTAATGTGGATGGTTCTCATTCAGTCCCCTGAAGAAGATGAAGGACAGAGGGTGACTTCTCTGAGAGAGAGAGAGAGAATTCTAACAGCTGACTCCATCTGAACTCAAACCACCTCTCCTCTCCAGGCTGTCTCTCCTACCAACCCGCCAGATTATAGGAGGTGATTCCTTCAAATTTCTCTTTCCTTTGCCCTGTTTTCTAGATCTTTTTATCTATATATCTTTCTGTTCACACACACCATTCTTTTGTTTCTGCGGAACATCCCAATGAGCCCAGACATGAGTGAAGTGAAATCCTGCTGTCAGAAATGTAGATTTCAGCAGCGTTCAGCTCTAACAAATACTTCAGCACGTGGAGTGCTTGGGACACTCGAAAATAGTCAGAGGCTGGACTGGTTTGAAGCTGTGTGCCAGGGAAATTATGAGACCTGTGAGATGTGAGAGTCTACAAGAGAGACAACAAAACTATCTTGACCTTTCAAGAAAAGGTGCGAATAATCCTGAAGGTGATTGAGAGAGGCTAAAAGCTCCTTCTGTCATCTGGAAATGAGAGAGCACAGATATAAAAGCCCAGCTCTCCTCTCCTCAGCCTGGAGGTCACAGCTTCACCTGATTTAGACTACCGAGCTGCTGCCCAGGTGCAGCAGATGACAAAGCTGCCTCCCCACTAGGCACCATGCAGAATATGGGTTGAAGGGGACATGCGGTTACTGTTGAGCTTTATGGTGAAAATGTCCCGGCTGGCTCTGGGGCCTACTCGAGGACCACGTGATCTCCTGCTTTCCCATTTGTCCTTTTTCAAATGGGGACCTCTCTAACTTTGTGAAGCAGGTAACTTTTCTGGATGCATAGGCTCCCAGCTGGAGAGGAATTTAGAGTCCGAGTGAATCACAGCTCACGTCTCACCCACACTCGTGGTACTTAGGTGGGACTTGGGAATTGAAGCTGGTGTCAGAACTGGGTCTGGACTTGAGTGTGGGAACTGTAGAGACCGGCTGAGCTGGGGGCTCTGAGCAGAACCCTGGGTAATGTGCAAGTTCTGGCTCTCAGGAGTGGTCATTGAGTGGTCAGGAGACACTTCTTGTCCTGAACCCCCAACCTTCAGCGCAGGTGACAAGGGGAACAGCATGGAAGTCCATGACCTTGATAACTAACTCCCTGGCCTTGAGAATGTACTGTTTTCGACGTAATCCACTCAAAGCAAAGGGCTTGTTCTCTCTGAAACCGCCATGAACACATCTCCTTGAAACTCAGGCCCAGTGTTGAAGATTTCGCACCGCAGGCTGCGTCCCACCTGGCCCAGCTTTTCACTTTACATGTGTCTGTGTGTTTTCTCCTTATCTCGCCATCACCCCCCACTGAGATCTCAGGTTCAGTCACACGAGTCCTGGGATTTGAAACCGTTAGGATGGAAATTGATGTATTCAGAATTTGAGAAGGGCTTGACCTCTGCTACTGGAGAAATCAAAGTCTGTAGAAAAGATTGTCTAATTCCAGTTGGTAAATGGAAATTATTAACTTCTAGTACCCCACAGTGTAACCTCTTTGGAAATAAGACATTTAAAGTGATAATTATTACCATAAAGAAGCTGTTGAAATGAGCCCTCCAACTGACTGCAGGCCTTATAAGAAAAATATTGAATAAATAGATGTAAGAAATGATAACACATAAAGGAAAATCCATGTGAGCACACTGAGAAAAGGTCATCTTCAAGTAATCAATGAAAGCCTTAGATGGACCAGTGTCCCAATGCATTCCTCATGAGCTATTAGCATCCAGAACTTGAGTGAATACATTTCTGAAGCTCACTGTGCCCAGACTATAGCTTTTCCTTCACCTAACAAATGAGGACAGTGATGAAAAAGTTAGCATGATGATCGCCACAAATTACCAACCAGGGGGTGCTTTTTGTTTGTTTGTGTGTTGGTGTGTTTGTGGACTCACTTCATGGAAATAGCCAGTGAGAAAATGACTTCAAATGTTGATTTAATTATATTAAAATTCTTTGTATTCAAATGATATGACTAAGGATTTGAAGGAATTTGAGGAAGTATCAATTTACACAGTTAAAAAGTAAGTAAACATTAACTTGAGAAGTAATGTTTATTATTGGAGATGGGAAAGACACTATATAAGGATGACAATGCACAACATATTTCTAATCTTTTTTTTTTTTTTTTGAGACTGGGTCTCGCTTTGTAGTTCAGGCTGGCCCTGAGCTCACTATGTAGCCCAGGCAAGCCTCAAACTCAGCAATCCTCCCGTCTCTGCCTCCTGAGTGCTGGGATGACAGGTGTGAGCCACCAAGCCTGGCTCTAATCTTTTTTAATAAATTGAGTTTTTCATACACTTTAGGAATATAATATGATCATTTTCCTCATTGAGAATTTATACTGGTATGTGACTTATACACACTGCTGAGGAAAGCTTTTCTCTGCAATGAAACATTGTATGATAAACTTTGAAAAAAAACTAAAGAGGAATGTGTTAACTGTTACCTTACACAGAAGCAGATTTCAGTGATTCTTACTGTACATTTTCCTTAGAGGAAATGTATCATTTTCCCTTAGCCTGTGTAAATCAGACAATTGGCAAAATCATATATATATATATATATATACATATATATATATACATATATAACCATATATATAAAACTAGCTAACTATGTGTGTGTGTGTATATATATATATATATATATATATAATTATTCTAGTTAATACCAAATAAGAATTATTTTTCTGTGGCAAATGCCATAGGATATTACATTTTATCATCAAACTTTAAATTATTGTGGTGACTAGTGAGAAGAGTATAAATGAAAAAATAATGCAAAGTTGGATACTTCAAAAAAGATCAGATTCATCTAATAAGACTACAAATAAAATAAAAAAAGTTGCACATATTTTTCTCTAAAACACTGTGGTCAAGTCAGTTAAGTAATTCTACCAACTCATACTTTGTCATCTTTTGAAATCATTTCTTTTTCCTGTGATATCACACCTTAACCCATATTCTTGTCAGTTCATGCCTTTGCTGGTGCTATATTCTTGAAAATGTCAGAATATGATTCATAATGTATTCCTGAAATGTATCAATAAACTCAAATTATTGTTTGAAAAACAGGAACAGCAATAAGCAATATCAAGTTCTATAAAATTGCCATTAAGATTCATGTAGGGAAATGTTATGGATTTGATATTTAAAAGAAATAAAATTCAGGAATGCAGAAATACTGTTTCTTGTGTATTAGTTATTTAGATATTGGGCAACAGAAACACTAGTTTTACTGGCTAGACTGCATAGTCTAATTTGGCAAAGTAATGAAACAGAAATATATTTTAAAAAAATAAAAAGGATGATAGAAGGGCCGGATATTTGGCTCAGTGGTTCCATCGCCTGCCTCACAAGTGCAAGGTCCCTGGTTCAATCCCCGGTAACCACATACAGTACTGGGTGTGGTACGCCCACTGGCAATCAGTACCTCATAACACAGATGCCGGGCTTGGTGGCTCAAACCTATAATCGCAGCACTCGGGAGGCAGAGGCAGGAGGATTGCTGAGTTCAAGGCTTGCCTGGGCTACATAGTGAGCTCAGGGCCAGCCTGAACTACAAAGCGAGACCCTGTCTCATTAAAAAAAAAAAGGGATGATAGAAAACCATGGTAAATGTCTACATTTTAAAGTGTTTTTACAGTAAAAGACACGTTGTTGTTAGCCACCCTCAAAATATTGAGTGTCTTTAGGTGCATTGTCACGACTGCCTCAGTTTCTTAGTTCAAAACCTTTACATTTCATGGTCATGTTGACTTGGCGGGAGAACCAGAAATGGTGCAGCATCAGATCTAGTGAATAAGGTGGTGAGAACACCCAGTGGTTTGACGAACTTCTCTGGCCATTCGCAGATTTTTAAATCACATTTCATAAAGAAACTCGGGGAAGATGACTTCAGAACTGCTACAGAAGTGGCAAGGATGATAAGTTTATTTAAGGAGAAGGGCAGCATATTTTGAAGAGAATGGATGGCAGTATGCCCTTTGCTGTAACAAAATTTAAAGAAGTGTTATCCATTGCAGTTGCTAATTACGAACTTTGCTCTTGAGCTCTGGATAAAGGAATGTATAAGCAGACACACCCACAAAAATAAAATACTATATGGTCATTTCTTTATTTTAAATTAATACTTATCTAGAATTTTCTTCAAAAAGCATGTGAGCTTTAATTTAATTATTTTTTGTTAATCCAGTACATTCTTGTTTTAAACTCTTGTGGAACCAAGTAAAGAATGTAGGTAGGACAAATCCATCCTTACAGTTGTATTTGTTTATTGTAACTGTCCATTTAATGTAGTACAAAGAAATGTACATTTATATCTATGTTTTGCATGGTTAATAGCAGGATTCTACTGACTTGCATGCTCTAGATTTATTCAAATTATGAATAGATAATGTTCTGTTGAATGTCTAGACAGAAAACCAAAACCATCAGTAATTGAAATCTGTTAAATCATTTTTACCCTTGCTGAGAGACAGCAGCTCTAAAGATAATACACTAAGATAGAAATTCATGAATACAAATAAAGTTATGACATCCATGGCAATTTTGATAATATAAAATTAATTATAACTAAAATTCACTTTAAATTATATAATATTTTAGCTGCCAAACATAAAATCTTTGATAATTTGTGTAAGGTTATTTCTTAAAAATGTTCAACAAATAATTTTATTAGTTAAAAAAAATTCCTTGGTTTGTACAGTATTTTCGTTGCCAACTTCTGAAAACCTTAATGAATATGCTTGGTTTTATGGTCTTATGCACGTGAAATAACCTTGTGTTGACAGCATAATAACACTGAAGAAAAGCTTTTAAAATAATATCCATTTTCTGTAATACATCATGCACAGTGCATGGTAATCAGGTGTCCTACAAAATGATTTTTGCTGCAATCTTTTCTCTTTTCTTTCATAGCTTTCTAAAATGATGCACCATCAAAACATCTTGTTTTCTTATAAGTTTCAAAAAAAAAAAAAAGAGGGTAAAAAACTCTCATGACCTTTCCTACAACTGGCTAAAACTTCCAGGCTTTTCATTCAGGTCTCCATTAGTCAAAAGTGGTTTTAGCTAGCTGTACTCAAGCTTTTCAGTCAATTACTAGCTTTTATCTTGTTGTTATCATAAAGGGCCATTTCTTTCCTAAAATGGTCAATTAAGTTCATGAAAATAAATGTTGAGGCATATAAAATTTGTTAGCTGTACTGTCAAGAGTACACTGGTCTTGGGGAAAAACATTTCAGCGGATTTCTTAATGAATAGAAATAGCTTTCATCCCACAAGATGTTCGTTCGCATTTCTTTTTTTCTCAGCCTTCAATTCTGTTAACAGTGCAGTAATTGTGTATTTGAAAGCTCTTAAAGCACCCACCTCATCCTTGAAAAGAGTCCTCTGTTTTTGCTTAACTATTCCATTTGTTTCCATCCATGTAAAGTGCATTTTGAAAAAAAAAATGTAGTAGGTTTTACTTTGAAAACATTAGAAAAAAGATTCACTTCTAAAATTTTGAGAAGAAAGTTAAAATAAAGATTTGGAGCAAATTAATCCAAAACAGTAGTAAATTGAGAATTGTTATATCAAAGTGAACAACATAAAAATGCAGGAGAAAGTGATGGGAAGCAGAATCCTGATTTGCATAGTGACAAGATATTTTGGCTGCTTTTTAACAAGACATTAGGCTTTAATCATGCTACCTTCATTGACTACTTTTGATTAATCCCTGCTATTGTTCTTAAAACGAGTTAGAGATGTTTTACTCCGTGTTCCACTGCAGGTCTCATGGATATTCTAGCATTATAGAGAAACACAAATTAAATCTTCTTGGGTAACATCTTCTAGTCCTTCCAAGGACCTGCAGTCTATAAATGTGAAATTTGAATAGTATCTTTCCAAATTATGTGCAAATAATGAACAGTTCGAAATAGCTCCTTCTAGAAAACAACGTATTTTCATGTTTGTTTGCTTTACTGTTGCAAATAATGCTCTATAAATAGTTTATCTGTAAAAACTATGACTTAAGCTGGGTATGGTGGCTCACGCCTGTCATCCCAGCACTCAGGAGGCAGAGGCAAGAGGATTGCTGAGTTCGAGGCTTGCCTAGGCTACATAATGAGCTCAGGGCCAGGCTGAACTACAAAGCGAGACCCTGTCTCAAAAAAAAAAAAAAAAAAGAACTATGACTTAAGTATCCATTCTCTTAGTGAAAACCTCCAATGGAGTAGGAAATAAATGCTACTGAGTGGAAATAATTACTGCAACAAAATCATTTTATTTCTCACTTTACATTTAAAATCAAAGTTAGAATATTGATATACTGATACAGTGTTTACATGGGGGCATGAGACAATGTTTTCTTGAAATGATATTGTGATAAGCACTGAAGATATTTTTCAGCTGAGATTAGAATATGATGTAGTAAACTGAGAAAGAAACAGATTACCTTCCATGTGGGTGTCGACAGCCTTAGGGGCATCCAGGTAAATATTTAGAAAAGGCATGTTCTGGGGATCTGTAGCAACCAAGTTTATTTTAGGAGTATTTCTGTTTATGAATTATTAATTCTACTTTATGCATTTTCTTGTATTATGCAATGTTTACTTAAGATAATATAAAATCAATAAAATAAAAGTTTTTAATATGCAAGTGTGTAAAACAAATATCAACATCAACTTTACCTGCTTATCTGATTGAAACAAATAACAGAAATAATTCCTATATGAAGTACAGTGAAAATACAAAAAAACTCTACCACCAAAATAATCCTTACTTGCATTATCACACTTAAGGCAATTTGCACACATGAGAAGTCTGATCCATACATGGATACCACACACGTTTTGTTTCCCTGTCTTGGTAGGGTGTACTTGACATTTTGCTGGTCTTCCTGTTTTCTTAGGAGCTTCTTATAATTTTTCACCTGTGTGTTCATAGATCTACCCTAGAATTGTGTTGTGGAGTTCTCTGGGCAGGTACATACTATTCTTCCTCTCTTGTAATTGATCATGTATCAATTTCAGTCCCAATCTTATGAGAAAATGTCTCTATGGTATTTGGTTTGGCATTTTCTTTGTAAATTATGAAACTGTTTATGAACAGCGTGTAAAACACAACCCCTGCCCAACACTCTGTGTTTCAAGGAGTGTCATAGTCTCTGCATAACTGAACAAGTACTCTGCCTTTCCTTTCTCTTAAAATATGACCATTTCTGGCTTTATTTGTGTTGAGCTCTCACTCTTGATCTTTTTTGGTTAGTTCGTCCATTTGGTTGGCTTTTTGAGACAGGGTCTCCCCATGTTGTCAAGGTTCCATTTGAACTCACCATGTGGCACTGGCTGACTTTGAACTCACAGGATACTTATTGCAGCCTTTTTAGTCCTGGGATTATAGGCATCCACTACCATGTGTTATGTTGCTACTATCAGTACTACTTGGATTGTGTTATGTTGATACTACCAGTACTACTTGGATTGTGTTATGTTGATACTACCAGTACTACTTGGATTGTGTTATGTTGATACTACCAGTACTACTTGGATTGTGTTATGTTGCTACTATCAGCGCTACTTGGATTGTGTTATGTTGATACTACCAGTACCACTTGGATTGTGTTATGTTGATACTACCAGTACTACTTGGATTGTGTTATGTTGATACTACCAGTACTACTTGGATTGTGTTATGTTGCTACTATCAGCACTACTTGGATTGTGTTATGTTGATACTATCAGTACCACTTGGATTGTGTTATGTTGATACTATCAGTGCTACTTGGATTGTGTTATGTTGATACTATCAGTACTACTTGGATTGTGTTATGTTGATTCTATCAGCACTACTTGGATTGTGTTATTTGATACTATCAGTACTACTTGGATTGTGTTATGTTGATACTATCCGTACTACTTTCTTCATCCTATAGGAGACCAGTATTACATCTTCTGAAATCCAAAGGTTCTGCTCTACATTTCTCTACTGTGAACTTGCAGTGTTCCCCTCCCACCGGAGCCTCCAGTTTGTCCTTGCGAATAATCCCTAAGTAGGTCAACCAGCATTATTTTAGTAAATGCAGCATCAGTGAGTAACTCAAGCACCAACTGTCAGATGTGACATTTAGGTTACTTTTTTTTTTTGAGACAGGGTCTCGCTTTGTAGTTCAGGCTGGCTCTGAGCTCACTATGTAACCCAGGCAAGCCTCGAACTCAGCAATCCTCCTGCCTCTGCCTCCCGAGTGCTGGGATTACAGGTGTGAGCCACCACACCCAGCTCATTTAGGTTACTTTTTGAAATAAGTGTGACACGTCTGTTCACCGTGTCATATGATTTCATTACTGCATAAATAAAGACCAGGTGGCTGATTTCCATGATCAATGTCTAAATTCAATGTCTAAAATCTCTCCACATCCACCAGGGCATATATCTTTACATGGTATTTGGAAAGTTTATTTGGCCTATGTTGCCAAAACCTTTGACGCCATGAAGTGACCCACGTTGACTGTCAATTGTCATGTATTCAGACAGTATAAATTTCCTTTGGCAATTTGAAATACAGTTTTCAAAGAATGAACAAGTAGCTGCTAAATTGTTGGCTTTTTTTCTTTGTACTTTCTTCATAGGTTTTTTTTTGGTCCTAAAACATAGGCAATTTTGAAAGAAAGAAAATTTATTGAGTGTCACTGTTGTTCCAAAAATCTCAAGGCCACATCTCTCACTACTCCATAAATTCATAGGATTCTGAGAAATAGAAGATAAAGTCCTGCTATGGAAGCTTTTAGTTCAAATTGGGAGATATCATTATATAATATATATTTTAATATGATTGTCATATATTGAATATTTCACTTTTTATTTCATTATTAGTGTATTTTAAAACATCATGCATCACATCGTCCTTTACACACTATTTCCAACATAAAATTGTAGTATTGTAATTCCATGCAAGAGGTTCACTCCTGGCATGAACCGAGTAATATTCTCTGACCTAGTTTTTACCTTGGCGTGTGACATTAGATGGGCTACGTGGTCATTTTGTAGCTCTTTGATTAGTTAAATATGTGTTTACGTTACTCTTTTCTTCCTCATCTGGACCAGAGTCTTCATGCTGTGGTTCTCTATTTGTCATATCTTGGTAACTTCCTTGGCTCAAGTGACCCATGTCATCAACGGTAGGAGAATCACCTGAGTCACTTTCAGCCTCTTCCCAAAGTGGCATGTGTCATTTGGGGATTTTACCCCCAAAGAAGGAAACATGGGATAAAAAATTAGAAAGAAACAAAAATATAACGGTGCATAACGTGGGTAAAACTCACCCACTGACACTTTGACACACGTGCAAGAAACCTTGCTCTTCATCCTGTCGAATGAGTGAACACAGGGGTGGCTTCTTGGAACCCCCAGGGGACCCCTGAGATGCACAACCAGTTACTATTATGCTAGAGTATGTATTTGCATTAGAAAAAATGTGGCCAGGATGTATTTTACTCATCATAATGCTAAGGAAAAAAAAATTGACTTCCCTTGAGAAAGAAAGAACTCTGCACTTAGAAAAGCCGCAGAATTATTTCTTTCTTGATTTTCAGCCTGGTGTATTGTCCTGCAGAGACTGGAATCACCAGCTTCACAACTTCAAGAGCCAAAGTCTTACAGAAAATCTATATGGAAACTGTAAAACATCCTGACTTAGTATCTGGACTGTACCTAGAATGAGATAACAAGACTATGCCATAAATAGGTACAATTACTATGCTTCGATCAGAACTTCTTAAAATATGATTAAGGAAATGGAAATGCTAACTGCTCCAATGTAATTAAAACACTCTGTCTTATAGGAATCAGATTATCACAATGTCCCTTATCAATCTGGGCAATTAAAAGATAACAAAAACAGTATCGCACATTCTCAGACCATGTGTCATGTAACGGTGGCTATGTTCTGTGACATGTGCCGTTACACATTTTCAAGATTGTCTGATGGTCATGGAGGGGTTTTTGACAAATTAGGATGTTACAGGATTGCTAAGGAATATTGTCTTTTGGAACACCATCATACACATAGTCTGTCATTGACAAAAACAATGTTAGAAGGCTCATAATTGTGTGTGTGTGTGTGTGTGTGTATATGTGTGTATATCTGTAAGGTTATTTGTCATCGGTGAAACTTGACTAACACAGATTTTGCAACAAATATGATGGCCAAACTACCAAGAGATAAAACCAGACAGTACTAAGGAACTCATATTTATAATTCAGATGTAGAAAAGAATAAAAGTCACACAATAAAATGAGTGCAAGCGTCTTTAAAATGTTTGATAAGCTCATATCACTAGTGTCTACCCTTGTACGTATTCCTAATATCAACTTCGTTCTGTCTTTAAAATAGAGTCAGTGGCTAATTTAAGTTAACAAACTGGTGTAATTAAAATTGCTCTTCAGAAGCAGAACAAAATAATAATTGAAAGTGGGCATTTTCTACAATAAAGTAAAGTATCTGGTATTTTCCTGTGAATTTTAATTTGCTTTCAAAAAGTTATCAGTACAGGTTTGCAGTACATAATGATTATATTCACTGAGAAGTTTTGGTGCAAATACATAACACATCTCAGTTCCCTTTTCCCCATTCCCTCCACTCAAACTTTTCCTAGCATCAGATTCATTTATTTATAAGTCCTTCCAGAGTTAATTATTGTACACATTAATAGGTCAAAACTTATAAGCACATAAAACAATTATACTGAATCAAAGTACTTTGCCCATGCTGGATTATAATATTTTTTTTCTTTCTCCCTTGATCTGATATTCAACCTTGCTATTTAACTTCTCAACCATATATTTTTCCCATCAGCTGCCAAATATTTATCAGAATAAAAAGTGAAGTTTACTTTGCCTCATTTTTCCACAATTATGGCAAATGTCATGGTCACTACCATGATGGTGAATTTAAAGTAAAATGCCAAACTTCAGCTTTTATTTTTCAATGCAATAATATTGCCAGTATTTAACCTCCCAAAGATTCTACAGGTCCCAACAGAAAATGTTTGTTTGATTGATGACAAGATACGATAATTCACTCAATTTAAGAGGTTTTGGTTATTGAATTACACCTCTCACTTATAGGATTTTTGTCTTTATTTCTTAACAGATTAAATTCATATTATTTTATGGAATTTCATCAAATAAGATATGTTTGTCAGTGAGAGTGGAAGATAGAAAAAAAGGATAGAGAATAAAAACAGATATTATAATATAATAGTA